>BHFT01002923.1:0-73273 GCA_004320025.1 Laticauda laticaudata
TAAAAGAACAAGGGATAATATTAGACTGGTGGGTATATTTGCAAATTCAAACTAAACTTAAGAAAGATGTAAAGGAGATAGGGATAGATAAAGATTTACAAAAATTGGACCAAATTTTGACAGGCAAGGATATAAAATTTATAACATGAACATATAATTATTTACTGGGGGTAGAACTAGAGGAGGAAATTGTTAAGGGACCAATGATTGCCTGGCAAGAAATGTGGGTCATAATACAAATTTGGTGAGTGGGAAAAGACTTGGCCTGAGAACTGGAAGCTGACTTTGTCAATGGCATTCAAAGAAAATCAATATAAAATGTTTTGTAGATGGCACTTAGCACTGGCATGACTGACGAAAATGTATACAACCTTGAAATCAGAATGCTGGAAGTGCAAACAAAAGAAAGGAACATTTTTCCATATGTGGTGGAAATGTATAGAGGTTAAAAATACTGGAAGAAAATACAGAGATGGCTTTTTGAGATTACAAAATATAAATTGAACTTGGAACCTGAAACGTTTTTATTAGGTATGATCAAAGGGAATTTGAGTAAAGATAAAATATACCTTATTGTACACATCTTATCTGCAGCAAGAATCATGTTAGCACAAAATTGGAAGAGTGATAAAATACCACCAGATGAAGTTTTGATTAAAAAAAAAATGGACTGTACTAAACAAGATAAATTCACTATGGAACTGAAAGGCAAAGAAGATCGAGAATACTATGTGACATGGGAGAGGTGGTACAAATGGGTGAAGGATAAGGATAAAAATGATGTATAGTCACAAAATAAGAAGCATGTATATACAATGGCACAATAACAGTTAATGGAAATGAGATTTTTGTATTTTTTGGTTTCAAATAATAATTTTTTAAAAAAAAATCCTTTCAAAGAAGGCAGGGATTTTCTTTCTCTGCAAATGGACTTTCCAATAATGGTCCATGTTAGGAGAAGATTGGCAATCCATGACAGAACATGACTATATTCATATGCACCCATGCACAAAGAGAGTGAGAGAAGTGGTTGAATAAATTTAAATCATTATATGAACAGAAAATTATTTTTAACTATAAAGAAACAAAAAGTAAAAAAAGGTGAATTGTCGAGTGGTACATATTTATATTAAATGGCTTTCCTCCCAATGGTATATCTAGATTCTTCCTTACAAACAGGGACAATTTAAATGAAACCCTTGCCCTCTCATACAGTTTCATATATGTGAGCAGCTCACATATATTCTTGAGTATGGAGGATGATAACATTGACAGGATGCAAAAAACTGGTTGCCAAAAGGTCAAGAGAGGTTTAAGATTTTTTATCTCCATGATATCAAAATCATTTATTTCAGACAGGGAGAAGTACATATTTGAGAGGACTACAAACTGGGTTGGAAACCAACTGGAACACTTCAGATGTTTCAGATGTTCCTTGTCCTTCAGAATGACAAGCCAGACGGTGAATGTGACACAGTAGATTTTTATCAGATCATTTGCTAGTCCACTGAATTCTCTGGTGAACTCTTTTCCTTTCCTTCATTGTGTCCCTTCTCAAAACTTTTCTCCGTTGGCAGATATTTAAGAAGACATTTAAGAAAAAAAAAAAAAAGGTCCCTACAAAGCCACATATAAGGAATTGTTTGAATGAGTTAAGAAGTTGTTTGGTGGAAAGATCTCTGCCCCAAAACAAATTAAAAGGGAATATGAGAAGTACTGATTCAGCAACATCACTGCTATGAACAACCAAGATATAATTAAATCAAGGAGTGGCAGAAACCAGTTTAACAAGCAATGCAGAACATCAAGGCAACCTCAAAGGCTGCACCAATTGCTCCTTCAAAAGATTTCACTAGTCCACCCACGAGAGGCTAGTATAATTGTTATGAAGTTTGATGCATCCTGATCTTTCAAAAGACTGAAGAACTACAGAAGAAAACTTTGGAGTGGTCCACTTTGTAAGTAATGTTGATTTAAATACTGAACAGCAATGGCTGTAATGAAGGGTGCAGATTCCAAATGTCCCTTCTGGAGGTTCCTTGAGATCTTTCTTAAGGGGAAGTTTAACTAAAGCAGGGGTTGCCAATCTTTTGGACCTCAGGGACCACCAAACTCATAATTTTAAATCCCACGGACCACTAATATGAATTNCTTTATTTGGGATTGTAGGATATCATCTCCAGCTCCATTCTCAGAGAGAGAGGGAGGGAGGGAGGGAGGGAGGGAGAGAGTTTTGTCTTCATGCAAGAAAAGTGGCAGAAATATTTCTTTCTTTTCCTCAGACTCCACCAGAAAATTTGCTGGCTCAGCCTCTTGGAGCAGGAGGCCTTGCAGAGTCCCAAAGACTCATTTCTGGCAGAGTTTGGGGGAGAGAAAGAAAGACTTTTGCTGCTTTCCTTGCATGCACCCAAAAACAGAAGAAGAAAGAAGTGGAAGGAAGCAGCCGGATGGCCAGGCCAGGTGAGTGGGGCAAGATTCCCCTCTCCACCCTTTCCCCCTTCTCCTCACTACCTTGTGTTGTTTGCAATACAAGTGACATAAGCCTTGTATTCCCGTGCAGCCTAGATTAATTGCTTTGGGGGTACTTTGGGGTGACATTTCTCTGCAGATCACCATAATGTTCTGACAGACCACCAGTGGTCCCTGGCCCACTGGTTGGCGACCACTGAACTAAAGCATACCATGCTTTGTTACCTGCATGGAGCATTTTTGGAGAGCAATACCCAAATCTGCCAAAAGGCAGAGAAATTGTTGGTATAGACCAATGTGATCTGTGGCACTGAGATTTCTTGCCATGCTTTTTACAGGTTTGGACTATCTGCATTAAAACATTCCAGTTAAGACCACAATGGTGGATTTCACAGTGTGCTATGGTAAAAAGGATCTGTCTCTATAATTCATAAATCCTATGTATGCAAAGTACAAAAAATACATCTCACATCCATAGAAGGTTTCTCTCAAGCAGCCAGGGCTTTCAATGCATTTCATGGAGAGAAAAGGCCTATCCAGGTGAATTGATCCTCCTATCTCATCAGCTTGTAGAGATCCTTCATCATCTCTACCATATGTATAGGTTGCTTTTTAATTTCTCAACCATTTGGAATCAACTGCTATTGGCTTCTAATCTACTGTGAATCAATGTTCCTTTTCTTGCAAGCTGTCAGACTTCCTCTAATCCTCGGCGTTAAAACACAAACCTCCTTCTCATGGCTTCACTGCTCTCCTATGCTAGGTCTTGGCAGATGTTTTACAAAAATGGCTCAGCTAAATAAGAATCTTTGTTGCAAAATAAAACAGTGCCACATCAAACAGTTGATTTGCCTTCTGCCTCTTCAAATCTGCAAATTCCTCATAATGGCCATGATGACTCAGACCCATAACTTTTTCTTCCTATTCTTCTTTTGAAGGCTCTCTAAGTGGCCCTTGATGGCTTGAAGTAGAGCAGTTTTTGAAGGTTGACTGCAAACTCTGGTCCAAGGATTGCTGGTTCTCAGCTGATTATGAATTTTTGAGCACATTTTCGTGGAAAAGTCATCACCTCATTCCCTGTGTTCTAAAAGGAAATATGGAAATGCAATGGAAGAATGGATAGATGATAGGTACCTGAATATATGATAACTGAATGAAAAATTGCTGGTGACCTTCTACCACTGTACCATAGAGAGTATCTTAACTTACCGCACCTATGTATGGTTTGCCAATTGCACAGGAGCAGATAGGACAGTGCTCCAGAGGGTTAAGGTCATTGCTCAGAGGATGATGGGTTGCCCTCTACCCTCTTTGGAAGAGCTTTATAGGAAAAAGCTCTTATAGGATAAAGCTCTTCTTTGGAAGAGCTTTATGCTGCCTTAAGAAATTTCAGAACATCCTCAAAGATCCATCTCATCCTGGACATCCTTTTTTTGAACTATTACCATCTGGCAGACAGTACAGAATAATAAAAACAAGCACAAATAGGCTGAAAAACATCTTCTATCCCAGGGCAGTAGCTCTTTTGAATTCTGCTGTATAGTGTAGTGTTGGTACAGTGTCAGGGATTTTCAGTTCAACATGTGGAGGGTGAAGGATTTGTGTTTGTGTTTATTTTGATGGTCATGATGTGCACTGAAGATGGTGTTTGATTTCATTGTATGGGGTACAATGACAATAAAGTAAACTAAAGCTTGCTAGACAGATGATACATGATGGATGGAGATGACAAATAGGCATGACAGATGATGGAGATGATATTGAAACAGATATAAACATAGACAGACTGGCATTTCGCTACATAAACTTCACCTGGTTTTCTTCTACACAGAAATAATTTTTATTCCAGAATCTCCAAGAAATGAGTAGACTACTTGCCTGGATCCAGAACAGTCATAATAGAAACCACATCCACTTTTCCCCTTTCTATCATATCTGGATTTATCCTAATGTAACGAAGTAAAATTTAATTTTAATAATTACAAAACATTAAAAAACAATGGAAACAGAGGAGACAGTTGGAAGCAAATGTGGGTGGAGAGCACAGCTTGAGCATTAATGATGTAGCCTGATTTTATAGAGAGTTCAGTTTAATCATCTGAGCACAATAGGGGTGTATTTACATTCTTTGCCATGTGCTTTTTATTGTTGTAGTTTATTGCATGTTTTATTGTATATTGTATTATTCTGTTTATGTCATCCAAATAAGAGTCATGCCTTATTAAATTGTCATTACAATCCAAAGACAAATGAAAAGAGGATCGCAAGCAGGAATCCAAGGCAAAAGCAGCAAGTCTGAATGTCACTGTATGTGATCTGGAGTGAGCCAACAGCCATTCTATGGAAAAATCATGAGATCACGAATGACAATGACAGGTTCATCCTATACTCAGGTACCTCTGCATCCAGATATAAGGGTTGACAATTAAAAAGATTTTTTTGGGGGAAACTCGGTAGTCCAACTCATGAATTCAAAGTAACATTCAAAATAAAATACCTCACCAAGAAGGTAAAACAAGTTGGCAGCAGCAGTTTCAGGTTTGATTAGATTTGAAATAGCTCAGGGTTCAACTGTAGGATCTTTGAGCATGGTTTTTTTCCTTGCAGACATTTCATGACCCAACTAAATAACGTCATCGGTGAATAGCACCACCTAGCCTATACTTGATCTTCTCCTCAATAAGCCTTCCAGGTTCTGCAGATTAACAGATTAACAGAGTTAGAAGAGACTTTGTAGATCATCTAGTCCATCCCTCACCCAAGCAGGAGACCCAACACCATTTCTGACAAATGGCAGTCCAATTTCTTCTTGAAAGTCTCTAGGGATGAAGTTCCCACAACTTCTGAAAGGCAAGGTGTTTCATTAGTTGATTCTTCTGGCAGAAATTTTTTTCCTTATTTCGAGGTTGAAGCAATGAGTGTCTAATCAACTCCTTATATGTGCAGTCGCTGGATATCTTTCTTGTCTTTGAAAAAGCTTTCCAGTTGGAGGAACCCACTGTCTTCTCTACCTGGATGACAAGTTGACATTTGTCCTGGCCAAGCAAGACAGAAAGGGAGAGAACTCTGTTTGGTCAGGCCTGGTCAAGGAAAATTCAGCAGACACTTTCTGTGCAGGCTTCTCTTTGTCATCTCCTGGCACTGGATGACTCCCTCAACCTTCTTCTCCAGCCCTCACTTCCTTTATCAGAGCAGCCTTGAGGCTCAACAAGCACAAGTTCTGCAGGAACTCATGCTCTGCTCTTGTGGTTTATGCAAAAGGAAGCTGGTGTTTGTCCTTCAACACAGTCTTCCATATCAACTGCTAGTTTTAAAACCAACAATGATTAACAACATTTTTAGAAGCTTCTGTCAGAATGCTGAAGTCTTTTAAAGACTTTTAAAGACTTTTAAAGTCTCCAAAATCTTCTTGCTGAGAACTTGTTATACCAGTCCATTTAATTTTGGCTCCTTCTTCAACATCACAACCTCAAGATAATCAAAGGAAATTGTAGATGTTTTCTTTCCTCTGACTTCATAATCAAACAGTAAGAGACTAAAAAATTACCAGAGGCAGAAACTTTTTGGAAATGATTGCAAGACGGTTTTTTTTAGATAAAATTTAACTACAACCATTTTATTGTTTCTCATTCTCCCCAAGCTTACTCTTTTCACTCTTTGAGGAACATAACCTGAGCTTTCCTTGCAAGTAGCAAGCCAAACATCATTTGGCAAATGCTGATTTTTGAAAAAGAAAAGAAAAGAAAACACACACTGAAACCATAACAACCAAACCGCTTTCAAAAAACCTTTTATCAGGGGACTACAACGCAAAAAGATGTAAGCAATGTGCAATTTTTTTATTTAAAATTATTCATATATAACACAAAAGCCAACATGTAACCCAAAATAATACTTAACACAACACTTTCAGAAAGTATTAAAACATTTTGTTGAAAGTCATTGTATTGCTTTGATAATATTGAAATCTTAAAATAACCACAACAGATCCAATGACCTGGAACAGAGTACTGGTAAGTCCTTGAAAACAATCAGCCCTTGGAGAAGATGATTCCACAGATTAGATGTAGGTTTAAAAATATCCTATTGGCTTGTCTTTTCTGTTACATTTTGGCTTGGTATTCTCAAAGAAACAAAATAGACCCATAACAAGTTCTCAGTGATACCTTGGTATTTTTGCTAACTTAATTAACAATGCTGTTTTGGGGGTACATATCAAATTTCTACATCGGGGTGTCAAACATCATCACAGCAACATCACATGACATATTAGGACTTTTTTCCCCTTCATTAAACTGGGTGGGGGCAGGGCCAGCACTGATGCATCTAGACCATGGGCTGTGAGTTTGACACCCCTGCTCTACATCGTTATGCAGTTAAAAAATGAAATCAAAGAGATAAAAAAATAAATGTTTCTTTTACTTATCTTATGTATCCTGACTAAAATCAGTTTGATTAGAAGTTCCTTTCAAGCTTTCCTGGAGAAAGAAAGAGAAAATGTTTCAACTTTTAGCCAATGGAAAAGCTGGGATATTGGAATGGAAGGAAGAGAGGGAGAGAATATAGCATTTGTAATACGACACATACATACTATCTCTGCCATCCCATGCCTTGCTGAAAACACCCTTTTACATCAACTATTTTTTATCAACTAGCACAGAAAAACTGGAGTACTGTCATTAAAAATCTATTAAGGTACATCAAGCATAAAATAAAAATCAAGATATATGAATTAAAACCTAAAAGTCTATACATAAAAAACAGAGACTCTAAAGAATCTAAAAGAAGGGGTTGACACTGAAAAGGGTGTAGTGGAGCATAAGAAATGACATCCTTGCGATAAATCCAAAGTGGCTGTTTTTAGGACTTGCCTTTGATGGAACACTGAAGGCACAAATGTGTCCTTTAGAATCTTTTTGTCTTTACATACTAAGCATGGTAATGTGCCACATCCTTCCCAGTAAAATCTAAGTCCCAAGCTGTCAGGGCTCCAATATGCATCCCCACTCAAATCACAAATCTCTAGCCACATCTCTCAGAGTAAAAGAGATTGATTTATTATGAGTTGACATATAGGTGTTTCCTGGTTGCAGCTGACTCTGACACATCATTCATTTCACCCTTATCCCTGGTCTTCCCCCCACCCCCTGAATGTATATTCTCCAATGAGACACATCAATAGCCAAGAGTCATTAATCATGCTCTCCAGCAATAATCTTGCGTGCCAGAACTTTGGTTGCCAAAGCGATTACCTGAAGCATTTAAGGAATGCACTGCTTTCCTTCCACTCCCTTTCTGCTGGCAACTAAAAAGACCAAAGAAGTATTTTTTAAATTGACGGACCTCCTTCCATTCATTTGAACTGAGTATTCATTCCCATGCTTCTGTAATATATGTACTTGTGAATGCATACATAAGAGATGAGAGAACTTCAAATTTTAGAATTGGAAGCATTTCCTGAAGCCATCAAGACCAACCCACTGAAGAAAGCAAACAGAAGCACCCGCCACACAGAGATTCCATCCTCCATATGTGAATTTGCCCAGCTGTGCCAAAGACACAGAAATACACCCCTTCATGTGTTTGAGTGTGTTGTGTATGGAACTTGGTAGGCTCCAAGTTCCCCAGTCTGATTGGCCGAAAAGGCCGTTCTCAGATTGGCCATTAGAGAACCAATCCGACTGGCCCGCTTGATGGCAGGAACACTTAAAGTGGTGTCATTGGCCACAAGCTGCAAGCAAGCTGCTATAAAAAGGGCTGCTGCAGCTTGGGCTCTTGTTCCATTACCATTGCCTTAGTGAATTAAAGAAAAGAGTTTGTTGTTGGAACCTGGTCTCGCGCAACTTATTTCTGTACGGAACACTGGCGACGAGGGTGGAATCATTGTAGCAGAGCGAGACCAAAGCACATGGCGATCTGAACCAAGCAAGAGAGATGGCCGGTAACAACGCGCCGCCCACACCATTCAATCCTGATGAGGAGGATTGGGAATCGTATATCAATCGCTTTCTTATGTTTTTGGAAAGCAACGAGCTGCAGGAGATATCTGACCAAAGGAAGAAGGCTGTCTTCCTTACACACTGAGGTCTGGCTGTCTTTAAAATGGAGGAGGCACTAGCCAAACCAAGAGACGTCAAACAGATGACTTGGCCTGAGCTGAACAGAATGCTCCGAGCACATTACGCACCTGTGGTCTCCAACTTGGATAAAAAGACACGAGTTTCTACCAAAAGAGAGACAAGAAAAAAATGAACTCGTTGCAGACTTTGTAAGGCCACCCTGGAGACACATTGGAGGAGCCTGCAAGTTCCAGAACTGCCATAGATGAGGCCATGTGAGACCAGCGAATGGTCCTCAGGTTGAAGGACACTACACTCAATGAGTAAGGCTGTGTAAAAGACAAACATAACCTGCAGCCAAGGCTATTGCAGAAGCGACACCACCATTGAAGCAGCCAAAGAAATACAGCACCACCAATGCCGCAGATGAGATTCGACTCCAGACCCCCGCGCAAACCAAGCCACGAGAAAAGAAGGCAAGTAGGGAAGCAAGAAACAGCCCACCAACAACCCAATGACCTACACTACGAAGATCTCGAATCCCAGAGGCGACACTGAGGACGAAAGTGAAGATGTCCATAGGCTTCTATTCAAGACAAGAATGAGAAAAGAGAAGCAACCAGGCGGGAGTTGTTCAGTGTGCTGGGATGCAGAAGTAACAGCACCTCACAGTCCTGAATGCAGGTTCCTAGACACAAATCTGTAGGCTTGTAACAAACCAGGGGACAGTCGAAAGGATCTGCCAAAACAAAAAGAGCTATTAGTCCTAAAAGAACGCAGCAGCATCCCGCGCCACCGCACCCATAGACATGAAGAGAGACAAGCCAGAAGCAGGGATGGAACCAAAGCAAAGAAACCAGTGAAAGAGAGGGAACATGCCACCGATGGTAAGCCGTTGGAAATGCCAGGGCAGAAACGGGAAAAGGTCTGATAGAGGTAAACATTGAGGGGAACCCTGTGAGATGGAAGTCCGCTTCCAATCTTTTATCTATGATATCCTGGAATACCATCCGGTGACCTGATCCCAGAGCATCAAACAAAGAAAGCTAGCAACCAGCACATGCGTTCTTAACAGGAACGACAAACATGTAAACGGTCCATAGAGAAATCAACCGACATGCCTACCATCGAGATTGCGGTACGGACAAACAGATAACCACGGGGGCCTATCTATCACGCTGGGACATCCTTAAACCACACCGTAAGGATGTCGTTCATGGCGCAGACATGACTCTATAATCCATACGGCGGTGAAATTCTGACGAGATAGGGACCGGGGGTCCGTGCCCTGCTACTCTGGACGAGGTAGTGTGCCCTTGCCGATACGCGGGGATGAATACGTGCGACTCCGTGACAAGGCGACGGCGCATCTGGGACTGGCAGATGTGCATCATCGCACCCCGTGCACGCTTCCATCTAGCCTGCTAGGGATGCAGAGAATCGCTGGTTCCACTCGCCTGCGCCGTCCGCTCCGGGCTGACTGGGGCGGGGCAGCGCGCCGCGGGGGCGGCCCGCTGGTCACGCGGGCTGGGGGGTGGGCATAGTCGGGGATGACCGGAGGAAAGGGACGTGTGCTATTCGGGGGCTGCTGCAGCCAACTGGGAAGAGATCGCCTGCTTACAAGAATTCCAAGATATTTTCGATGGGACCCTAGGCAAGTACAAGGGGAACCGCGCAATTTCATTTAGCTAGTCCAAAAATAGACCCCCACTATCCGGTTAAAAGCGCAGAACGCATCCCTTTTGCCTAAAAACCCAATTCACTGGAACAATTGAAGACAAATTGAAAGCACAAGGGGTGTATAGAGCCGAATCAAGGCCCATGTAAGGTGGGGAAACACCCGAGTCGTCCGACTCTTTGTAAAAACCAGATGGGTCAGTGCTCCTGACTGCAGAGACTATAAGGCTACCCCTAAACCATGGCGCTCCAACAAAGTGCATATCCCAGTATGGTAGTCGGCAACAACTTATGGACTCCCCTAGGGGGAAGGAAAATTTTTTTTGCGAAATTTGATCTCCGCACAAGCGTACCAACAGTTATCCGTTGACGCCACTACCGCAGAGGCACAGGACCTAGTCTGTGACACATAGAGGGGGCATTCAAGCTGGTAACCATCTCCAATTCGGCATTCAGCGTTGCCCCAGGCGTGTCCCAAAATGCGTCAATGGAACGCCTGTTAAATGGTAATCAAGGGAGTCTGTCCCTTACTTTGATGATGTTTCTGGTGTCAGCAAAAACGCAACGCACTAGAAAGCAGATTAAGAGAAGTCTTAAGCAAGATTTAGAGATGCAGGTTCCCTTAAAGGTAAAATAAGAAAAATGTAATTTTATCCACCAACCCAAGTGCGAGTTTCTGGACACTACTTAATAGATGAAACAAGGGATACACACACTGAAAAAGATAAAAGGCAATCAAATGCACCTAGGCCCAGGAACAAAACTGACCTTCAAGCATTCCTAAGGTCCTCATAAATTTTTACGATGTGTTCCTGCCCGCATAAGGCAACCAACAGCAGCACGCTTTACAGTCCGGTTGATAGACCAAAAAAAAAATGATTGTGGAAATGGGGCCACCCGGGAGCAGCAGGCATTTCAAGGTATCAAAAGACCTATTAATGGTCTATAACACCGGTTTTTAATTCCAGATTAGCAACCCCTGCCTTTTGATGGTCACCTGCAATCTACGCATCAGCCGTTTGGCAATCGTGCCATCCTGAGCACAAGCTACCCAGAACAGCTAGGAGGCGCTTTCTAAATTCGAAAAACGCGTCCAAATCAGAAATGCAATTCACAGTCAACTGACCGAGAAGCCCTTGCAATCATTGCGGGAGTCAAAGATTCCATGGTACCTTACGCAGAAGCTTTTTCTATCATCACTGATCACGAAACCCCTGCTAAGGGGATCACATAAGCAAGGAAACAAGCCAAGACCTGAACATTCTGTCACTAGAATGACGAGGTGGTCTGAATGTCCTCGCTAGACGGCCTGCCTTACACCTACACACTGAATCACAACCCTGGACAAGACAATCACCGCATGCTGATGCCCTGAGCCGTGCCCCACTGCGCGCATCAACGTGAGGGAAGAGGACCCAAGCTCCCACGCGTACTCCCACACTCCAACTCGAGGCCTGGCCGAACAATAACCACTCGGGGACCGCCAAGCGGACGTCACGAGAGTCACCGTGAATAGACCCCCTTGACAGCTCACATCCCTGCATTGGTATAGGTTAAGGGCTGGCTGGAAAGAGCAGCAAAACTGAGACTTTTAAACCATTTCGCACCTGCCAGACTGACACTGTGATTGAGAAGGGCTGTATGATTGTGGGGTGAGCAGGGTGGTGATACCACACAAACTCGCAGGAAGATGTTTTGTGCATGTTTCACAAGAGGCCACCCTGGGCATAGTTAAAATGAAAGCACCCTGGCCAGAAGTTATGTCTGGTGGCCAGGGCTGGAACAAAGGACATTGAACATTGGGGTAGCAAAACATGCCATGACTGCCAAAAAATCGAGGCCAACCCCCCACAGGCACCAGTTCAAGGAATGGGAAACCCCCCCGGGACCGCATGGTCTAGACTACACATATTGAATTTTGCTGGGCCGATGAAAGGCAACACCGCTTTTTAATAGTTTGTGATGGCCTACTCAAACTGGTTGAAAGTCATACTCATGGGCTCTACAACCACCCGGAGGCACGTGATGAAACAACAAGACAACTTTTCGCCACGCATCAGGACTGCCTGATGTATTGGGTCGGACAATGGGCCCCATTTACCATACGTTGACATTCGAGCAGTACTTAAGCTGCCCAGCATCCGACATGCTTTAACTGTGGCCGCCCATCCAGCTGCAAAATGGCAGGGCTGAACGCATGGTTCAGTACACAAAGGAGGGCCTGGATAAAAATGACCAAGGGGGACGTGCAAGAAAACTAAACCCGATTATTAACACCTATAGCATATTACCCCTAGCAGCAACACCCAACTGCAAAAGAACCCAGACAACTCCTAATGGGTAGGAAATTGCGTTCCTACCTCAACAGACTGGCACCCCACTTATACCTTGGGGATAATCCCCCTGACTCCTCCAGCAAATAACCCGCACATTTTGAAATAGACGACCTATCTATGCCAAAATCTACTGGGGACCCACTAATGGCTTTCAGCCATGATCACCTCAGATCACAAGGCCCCCGGTCTTACCCGACTACTCCTCAGAACGATGAAGAGAAATGGAAGTGCACATCGGACCAGCATTCATTCTCCACCCCTCGAATGCAATACAAACCCAGCAGCAAAACAAATAGCAACAAAAAACTAAACCGTAGGAGGGGGGGAAATACAAAATAATAAAAAGGGAGAGACGAATCTCATAACAAGGTTAAAAAAAGCAACAACCCTACACAAAGACTCTCAATAAAATAAAAGAGCACTCAACGGTTTAATGAACCCAAAAGAGAAGTCCGGGAGCAGGAGAATGAAGCGAGGCCTTCCTGGAAGGAGACAGCCAGGCCAGCTCAACCAACCCAACAAACCAGGAGGGAGCGGCGAAGCCATCTCAACCAGCCCGAGAGACTCAGGCGGGAGCGGCAAGTCTGACTCACCCTTCCAGGAGGTTCCATGGAGAAAGCATGGAGAAACAGCGATCCCGTCCGAACCGCTTGAAGACCACGGCGAGACTGAGCTGAGCAGGTCAACCAGGACTCAAAAAAGCCCCACCTACCTGCGTGACTACGTGACGCACATTGGACTGAACCAAAGTGGGAGAGGTGTTGTGTAT
This sequence comes from Laticauda laticaudata, assembly GCA_004320025.1. Lineage (NCBI taxonomy): Eukaryota > Metazoa > Chordata > Lepidosauria > Squamata > Elapidae > Laticauda > Laticauda laticaudata. The sequence goes on from BHFT01002923.1 coordinate 13,311, forward strand.
GGAACTTGGTAGGCTCCAAGTTCCCCATTCTGATTGGCCAAAAAGGCCATTCTCGGATTGGCCATTAGAGAACCAATCCGATTGGCCCGCTTGACGGCGGGAACACTTAAAGTGGTGTCATTGGCCACAAGCTGCGAGCAAGCCGCTATAAAAAAGGCTGCCACAGTTTGGGCTCTTGTTCCATTACCATTGCCTTAGTGAATTAAAGAAAAGAGTTGTTGGAACCCAGTCTCGCGCAACTTATTTCCGGACGGAACAGAGTGCATCTATCCTCAACTTTTCCAACTGAATAAAACAATGCCTGTAATACTTTAATCCCATTCTTAACTTGCTATTCCGTGTACTTTTCTGCATCGGACATAATTGCAGAAGGTGGGATCAGCAGCATCCTTTCATTCGGAATGAAGCAGAACCCGAAAACTGAGACACCAAGCTACCTTCAAGAGAAGGGAGGTAACCACAATAGACAGAATTGATGATTTCATAGGGTATGGTTATTTGTAGACTGCACTGTACCAAATGCACATCATTTGCTCAACCAGATGGACTGAGATTCAGCAAAGGTGCAGTGGCACATTTGCTAATTTCAGAGGCCTTGTATCTGCTGTCAAAACCTCTGCTAATGAGAGAACTTTAGCAGCCCTAAAGCTTTTATCCCCTCAAGCCTGTTAATTTTTAATCACAGTTGAAAGGGACCTACGGGCCCCCAAAAACCTTCCAGAGTGGCTCATACAGACTCAGGTCCTGGAATGACCTTTCATTCATGTAGCGATCCTTGCTGTGTGGTCAATTTTGTGCTGCAGCAAAGGACAAGGCAATAAAAGGGGAAACACACAAATATGCTATTAGCAAGTGAAGAGGGGAAGAAAATAAGGGCCATTAAACATGGTTTGGCCAGGATACCATTAACTCAGGGTTTCCAACTTGGTGCCTTCCTCCCACTGTTGCCCAGCTCCAGATGCATTCAGACTGAACACTCAGATCATACAGGTGGGAAGGTTATTTATTTACTTTGTTAAATTTATGTGCTTCCCATCACATTCTGCAAAGTGTCTCTGGGTGGCATAGAAATTTAATAAATTCTAATTTATTCTTCTAAGTTGTACAAGTAGTGCCCTCCACTTAGTGACTGTTCGAAGTTACAGTGGCACCGAGAAAAGTGAGTCATGACAGCTCTTCACAGTTACAATGGTTGTAGCCTCCCCATGGTCACCTGATCAAAATTTGGACACTTGGCAACAGGCATATATTTATGATGGTTGCAGTGTCCCAGGGTTATGGGAATTCTGTTTGCGGAGTCAACTGGGGGAAGCCAGATTCACTTAAGAACCGTGTTACTAACTTAACAACTGCAATGATTCACTTTGAGAACTGCGGCAAGTAGCAGAGATAGCTAAATTGACGGCTTTGATCGAAGAAAAGAAATACAAATACTTTTATTTCTACTTGGATTTTAGATTTTACCTCTGGATTTTGTGCTTGAGGTGGAAAAAAATGAAACTTTGATTTTGGGTTTTACTAATTGAATAGGTTTGTCGTGATAGAAATGGCTAGTTTCTATTACTATGAAAAAGAATAAAAAGTTGAGGGTAGATCTTAATGCCATATTTTACTGCACAAAGGAATTGGAAGTCAATACTTTTTTTTGCTTTTTCCCTTGCTTTCCCCCACGATCCACTTCCCTTTTTCCTTTCCTAATTTACCTAATATTTGCTTTTGTGTGGATATATATATATATAAAAGAGAAATACTACTCATGCATCATCACAAAATCTCTAGAACCGTAAAGCCTACAAACTTGAAATTTGGCACATATATTCCTCTTGGCTTCTAAGTGCTCACTAAAGGCCCAGTCCCACTGGCCGACGGATGCAAAATATATGCATAAAGGACACAGCGGACGAGCAAAATTTCAGGGGAGGCTCCATCCGTAGTCATCCGCTACAAAAAGTGGTGAAAATTTGCATAAACAGAACGGAAAAGAACGGAAAAGAACGGATGTGGGTAGTATGTAGCGAGGAAATGTTAAACAGATGTCCATGAGGAAGCCTAGCGGATGGAGCGGATGACACATCCGAAGGGGTCTGGGGGAAGAATTTTCAAAAGTGGGACACATAGCGGAAGAGGGTGGATGCATAGCGGATGACGCGGAAGGATGCTCTGGACGCCTTATAGGAACAAAGGGGATGCTGGCGCGGATGTAATCGGATGCCAAAGCATTTCAACTGCGCATGCGGGGAGGATGAATTGCAAGTCAGCTCGCGTGCATATAAAAGGATGCAGCACGCATGGCAATCAGCAGTTACAGTGGTGAGGAGAAGACGTGCTGGCCACATTACATCTAGCAGGAACACCATGGGGTTTGTCAGTCAGGCCAAGAAGAGGAAGCCGCCTCCCTCAGTCATTCCACCGCCCTGGCAAGAAGGCCAAGAACTCAGCAATCCCACCCCTGGCACTGACCTCTGAAGGCTGCTGCTAGCTGCTGCTGCTGCTGCTATGGTGGACCAGCCCCAAAGGCCCTCAAAGTCCTTGTGCTGAAGCCTGTCTATCGCACTGGGGCCTGCTGCTCAAGCCCTGAAAGGCCCTGCTGCTGCGCCCGAGGGGCCCGCTGCCAGCCCTCTAGGCCTGCTGTTCAAGCCCGCGAAGGCCCTGCTGAAGCCCCTGCCAGGAGGGAGGAGGGCAAGAGAAGGGAGAGAGGAAACAGCTACACCATTTTTCCGAGGAGCATTGAGGATGGGTGTAGAATATGGCTGAGGGAGAACGAGTACCTCTGGAAAAGGGCCACATGACTGTATCAGGGACACCCCAGAAGGAATCAGGGCAGCTTGACAGAGACAAGGCAGAGAGCCTGGGGTACACTGCAGAATCCTCCGTAGGATTGGTGGAAGCACATGCACACCTGGTATGGCAAGCTACACCTCAGAAAATCCGGCAGGCCGCTGTACAAAGCTGACTGATCCGGGAGAGTGTATGTCATGCCAAGTGCAGCTTTCCTGGAGGGTGAAATCCACCATCGAGGAGCAGCCCTCTGACCCCCTCTCTCTCTGCAGAGAGCCCTACTGGATCAGCCAGTCCTCTTCCAGCCAGGAGCCAGGCTTACTCTGTCCAAGGCAGGCGTCTTCAGATAAGGTCACGGCAGAGGACCCCCCCCCCGACAGTCTGAAACTCCCACGTGCCGGTGCGGCTTGGAGGATGCTCCTGTCACAAATGGAGGAAAGCAGCAGCCCACCATGAGGCCAACCCACCCCCACACCCACACCCAGCTCCACGAGGATGCAGGGCGAGAGGCAGACTGGCTAGGGCCAGGACGCACTACAGTGTGCTGTATGGAGATCAGGGACACAATGAAGATCAGCACAGAACTTCTCTCTCAACTGGTCCACAAGCAAAATATAACCATCCTCGGGCCGGAAACTTCATGCACCTACGTGAGCCAGACGCCTGAGGGACCTGCTCGCAGAGGCCCTAGTACAGGGTGATAAAGAAAGACCAGCCACAGATCGGATCAACACTTCCTACACAAACCCTGCAAGAGCCCAGCTGAAGCTGCTCCCTACCGCAGTCCAGGTCTGCTCCTCCACCCCATGCGAGCATCACAGCCCTTCCAACGCGCTTCAAGTTAGCCTCATCACCACCAAGGCTACGATCTACCAGGACTTCCGCCACAGCAGAAATAGAACTTCCCAGCTCCAGCGCCAGGTTCATCGCACGACCACAGATGCACTTCTCCTCACCTGAACTGCAGAACAAGACATCCCCACTACACTCCTCCCAACCCTTCCTTCACTCCACAGCCAACGCCCGTTCAATGGACAATCTCGTCCATCAGTTATTGGGCCTGACATCATCAAGTCCTTGATCGAGGTGGCCTCTCACCTCACGGGGACTAGTCAGCTCTCTGGACAGCCTTCCTGAACACACCATCCACCCTGTTGTACCCTCGGGTCCAAGCACCCCCAATGGTCGCCTCAGACCAGCACTCAAAGCTACCAGCCCACCTCCACAGTCCCTGCCCGCTTAACAGCTGAGACGAGGGACTATTGACAGCTAGAGTATGACTGAGGAATAGTATCAGAGATGAGTTGTACTTGTTAAGTTTATCTTTGCGCTTAAAGATTCCTTTACTTTGGTTCATTTGCTTTTTAATACAGTCATAAAGTTTACCTAAGAAATTATTAAGGTTATCTTTGCTTAACACCATTAATCCCAGATATTACTTGGGTTCATTTTGCTTTATTTATCAACAGTCATAAAGTTAAAGTTAAAAAAGGTTATCTTGCTTAAGACACTTAAGACACTTTAAATTGGTTTCATTTTGCTATTTAATAAAAGTCATAACTTTTAACCTAAGAAAGATTAATAAAGGTTATCTGTTGCATTAAGAACACTTGTTCATTTTTTTTTACTTTAATAAAGTGTTGGTGAAATACTTATGAAAAAATGTTTAAGCCTTTGCATGCTTGTGGGATAGATAAGGATAGTTGTGGGAAAGATAAAACCTCCACTGCAAGCAATAGTGGACTGTATGGTCCCGCCATCCAGCATGCCACACATATGGCTCTTATTTATCAATAACATTTATTCTTGATCAACACATTTTTAATAATATAACCTCAAAGCTCTTTTATTAAGTGCCCTATCAGTTGTAGGACCACTTCAACCATACTGGCACAATGGCTCACTCACGTGTTATGCGACAGGCTCAGAACAATCTATTAAATATCATATACTATCCTGTCTTGCCACCTCCACTGCTGGCAAGTGGGGGGAGTTGCATCCAAGTTGTCTCAGTAGGTTCCGCTCCTTCTTCCATTCACGTGAAGCTCTGTTGGGGCCTTGTACATCCACAGTGTCTAATCAGGTTACGTCCTTGCCTCTATTAGCCAGGCTCCATGTCCCCATTCCCTTGTTGAATGTCCACAAGTCGTTCTGTCAACACTGGGTAGCAGCGTCGCATGAGATTGTGGCAGAGATGCTAGCAAGCTTCTCACGATGCTCCTCACAGTCTCTCTGGGTCATGCTGCGGATTGGTGTGTGAGAAGGTATATGAACCTGTTTGGCTGCTGATGGAAAACAAAGGCGTTCTCCAACTACCCGCGCCTTGCCCTGGACCAGGCCTGTAGTTGAAAAGATCCTCTCTTACAGGTGAGGTATCTTGAAGTGTACGGCTTCATGAGGTAGGTTCTGAGGCACAGAAACGCTCATCACCAACGATGAAGTCGGGCACATCTTGTGTGTCAACTGGGTAGGGGTCTGGATCTGGAAAAAAACCCATGATGAGGTAGCATTCCAGCCCCTCCTTGAAGGTCACTGCACTTGTCATACCTGACTATCTGAAGGCGTGACCCCTTGCCTGAAGGCACGATTAGATGAACTTGTAGTCCATGCATCAACCATGGCAAAGAGAGATGATACTGTAGAAGCCCTTGTAGTTGTCTAACTGCAGTGGACCCTGCGTTGGCTGAGAGCTTTGCCAGAACCCATGTGCTCTCATCTATGGCTCCAACCGTGTGTGGGAAAAGTTCCACCTCTGATACCACTCTTCTGCAAGTTTTTCTCCAGCCTTGTTCAGTGGTGGTGCATTTGAGGGAGCTCCTCCACGTATTCTTGAATTTGATGGCCTGCACACTTCTCTGACCACTTGTGATGCTGTTGTGTGGCACCCCTCATGCATACTGCATGTTTCTGTATGCGAGTTCCAGAGGTCAGGTTGGCAACAGAGTCAGTGCACCTTCAGTCCAGCGGTCCAGGTTGGACGGAAGTTGGTTGCTAGGCTTGGTCAACCTGGTCTCAGAATGCTCACAAGTTCGTCAAACATGGCTGGTGGATCTCATGAAGTGATGGAATGCCATGAGGGTCTTCGCATTCTCAGCTCCACCATCAACTGTCATCAAGTCCAAACTCCATTCTTCTTCACGATCCATCCTCGACCCACACAGCCTTGGACATCTCCTTCTTCTCCTTCTGTATCAAAGGGAAACAGTCTGAACAGGTTTTGGTTCTGGTGATGAATGAGCGCAGCTAATCTACGACTGTGTCTGCATCCTTGATCCATGGTGGAGAACAATTGTAATGATGTTGAGAGCCAAGACCAAGTATGAAGAGGTCTGTAACCACGGCTGCTGGACTCATCTTAGATCACAAGATGATTTCTCTCCCATTTTATCGGGACAATATCGTTGTGCCGCTCGGTGGTTTCTGTGTACATACTCTAACATACTCCAGAAACATCCTAGAATATCCGAGATACATCCCACGAGTAACAAACGTTAATTGTCTGTTTTGAATACTTTATTGTACAGAGATGCATGCTGCTTACATCCTTTCTATTTCGTTGCAACGTAACGCTGTGTAAGACTATCGTGGTAATGCTGTCATTTCCATCCCTCCTTTCCTTTTCAGGCTGCACGCCGGATGGAGTGTGAGTTGTGAAGGGGATGGCCAGGCATCAGACGCAGGGATACAGCGGACCATTTAATGGATGATAACGAGACATAAGAACGATTTGTTGCCCATATATATCACAGATGTACATCTATACGTGCGCGGAAAGTTCATCGCGTCAAAAAGTTTGTGCAAGCTCAAAACTGTTCTTAGCGCGGGATGAAATTGCAGTGATGGATGCTCGGATGGATAAAGCGTATTGAAACACATATGCATGAGTACAACAATGGTAGCATAGCGTTTTCCAATGGATGGCAAGCTTTTTTTAACGTTTTACATCCTCTTTGTATCCGTAAGTGCAGTGGGACCAGGCCTTAAGAAAGGATTTTTTGAAATGACCATCAGAGCATTAGTATTTCCTATATTATTGTTATTCACATGCTTTGATGCAAAGGAGTTCTACTCCCCATTCCCACCTGAAAAGAAATCTCTTCCAAATGCAAAACACAAGCAGAGGCATTTCAGTTTCAGAGCACCAGTTTCAGAGCTATAATACAAAACAGTTGAGCTAAGCCATGCTCAGGCTCCTTGCTGTCTCCTTCCTTGTTCACTCAGCAAATACTGTTTCAATTTCCAAACAGCCCTTAACTCTCTCACACACTGACAGGATGCTAGCCAGATGAATAATGATGGAGTATATGATGAATAATGATGAATAACGCTGGTAGGCAAAGGCAGAATTCTTCCCCCCCCCTCTTATTTTCCTCCCCAAAAGCTCAGTCTGACCACATAATTTCGTAGTGAAGCACACGGGTTTCGAGCTCGTTAATTAATAAAACTAAGTTATCTAGAATTGTAGCAAGAAAGGTCATAAAATGGGGCAAAATTCACTTAACACCTGTCTCTCTTAGCAACAGACATCTTGGGCTCAATTGTGCTCGTAAGTCAAGGACTACTTTTAATGACTTGAGTCCTGAAGGATGCCCACTTGAGAAATGCTGCTCTCACCTGATGCTCAGGGGCAAATTGGAAGGCTGCTTCCAATGTGGTAGGAACTGGGGAAAGGGAGTATATAAACCAGAAGGTGTGCAAAGTTTACCTTTCCCTGACTGGTACTCCTCTCTGAGGTCCACACACAGTCCTTAAATTTTTATTTTCTAGGACAGTGGTGGCTAACCTTTTTGGGCTCCTGTGCCAAAAATTGCATGCACATTCACACATGCATGCACCAGTGCCCAGAAGGCAAGTGCCAGTGCCCAGACCAGTGCCCAGTGCCCAGAAGGCAGGCATGCCCCCTGCGCATACACATGCAACTCCTATGAACCATGCATCTCTGTGCATGCGTGCAAGACCCCCATGCAAGACATGCATTTCTGCACATGCATGTGCATCTCCCACACCCCACGCCCCCCGTGCATGTGTGCCAGATACCCGACAATCAGATATCAGGCAGGCGGTGCACGTTTATGTGCAGTAGACCTGCTCTGGGCGAGGGCTTGCATGCCGACAGTAAGGGCTCTGCGTGCCACTTCCAGCATGCATGCCATAGGTGCGCCATCATGATTCTGGGACTTCAAGCCTTGGACTTTAGAAAAAAAGGCAAGACAGAGAAGGGTGAATGCTTTGGATATCCTCCTCCCACTGCTTTTCTCTTATCAACAGACACTAACACAAACCATCTTGCAAGCAAAAAGTCATCACAATCCTCTGTTAATCCTAAGCATTAAGAGGATACAATCGAGATTAAGTGAGGTTCTAATACCACTCTACAAAGCCTTAGTAAGACCACACCTAGAACGCTGCATCCAGTTTTGATCATCACATTATGAAAAAGACATTGAGACTCGAGAAAGAGTGCAGAGAAGAACAATCAAGATGATGAGGGGACTGGAGACTAAATCATATGAAGAACGGTTATAGGAACTGGGCATGGCTAGTCTAGTGAAGAGAAGGACCAGGGGAGACATTATAGATATATTTGAAGGGCTGCCATGTAGAAAAGGGAGTCAAGCTATTTTCTAAAGCAATTGAAGGCCAGACAAGGAATAATGGATGAAAACTGAACAAGGAGAGATTTAACCTGGAAACAAGGAGAAACTTTCTGACNCAACCCACGGAACAGAAGTTGCCTTCAGAAGTTGTGGGAGCACCATCACTTGAGACATTCAAGAAGAGAGGAGACTGCCATTTGTCAGAAATGATGTAGGGTCTCCCGCTTGGCTGGGGGGGTTGGACTAGATGACTTACAAAGTCCCTTCCAACTGATTAACTGTTATCTGTTACCATAAACATGGCTTCCTTTCAATTGCCAGTAGTCCTCAACTTACAAGAGTTTGTTCAGTGGCCGTTCAAAGTTAAAAACAACACTGAAAAAAAGGGTGACATTTTCACACTTATGACCACTGCAGCCTCCCCAGAGTAATGTGACCAAAATTCATATATTTGGCAATTGGCTCATATTTAGGACAATTACAGTGTCCTGGGTGTCATCACCAAATTGCAAACTTCTGACAAGCAAAGTCATTGGGGAATCCAGACAACCGTGTGACTAACTTAACAGAGGCCATGATTCACTGAACAACCATGGCAAGAAAGGTCATAAAATGGGGACAAAACTCACTTAGCAACTGCCTCGCTTAGCAACGAAAATGTTGGCCTTGCTTGTGATCTGATGATTTCGTGTATGCTGCAAACATTTTTTTCCTTACATTATATAACCTATTGTCCTCTGATTATGAACTGCGAGAAGTCCTCTACTTATAACCAGAATTGATCTCCAAAGTGAAATTTTAAGGGAATTTAGCTTCCCCACTGATTTTGCTCACCAGAAAGTTGCAAAAGGGGAGGACACTGCAATTGTCATGAATATGAGTCAGTTGTCAAGCATCTGAATTTTGATTACGGGACCATGGGTATGCTGCAATGTGTGAAAAATGGTCATAAGTTGCCTTTTTTCCCCAGTGCCATTGTAACTTTGAACCGTCACTAAACAAAACAACCTCTGCTTTCAATTGCTTGGCTGCTTCTTCAATGACCCTATGGAAAATCAGAGGGGCTTCATGATGAAATTGACTTGGTTGTGTAAGTCAAGGACTACCAGTGTCTTTCTCTGCAGCAGTGCAATTGCTGAAGAGGGCATGGTGCTCCAGCCTTGTTGTGGTGGAGGAACAAAAGGAGCACTCAAACCCTTCCTCACCCTCACCAAAGAAATACCCCCATTAAATCACCTTTCTTGGGGTTGCAGAAGTGTCTTTGCTTCCATCCTGAGGCGGCTTCTTCTGCCCCACTGTGATGTCCTCTGCTTCCCAAGTCTTCTGGTGAGAGACCCAGCTGAACCTCAAGGCTTTCAGGTCAGTCTATGCCCCATCATAGGAGGAGGAGTGGACAACCGGCTTTTGCAAGGTCCATGTGATGCTTCAGATGGGGCCTCCATTTTGAATTCCAGTCACCTGCCCAAAAACGTTCCACAAATCCCTCAGCTAGGTACCAGAAAATGGCCCTGGCCTTCAACTTGGCTCCTTAGAAGAGGAGCAAAAGCTTCAGCCCTCCAGGTTAGGGCCATTCCCACAACCCCAGGGATCCATGCAGGCCAAAATGGAGCAGGAGCTTCTTTTCTGAGGTAAAATGCTAATCAAGGTCAGGAGGAACCACCTGGAGACCCCCTCGTTAAGCTGTCCAAGGTGCTGATAGGCTGGTTGGAATGGCACCTTGGCAACTGCTACCGCCCCTTAGAAACAGGTGAGCTCGTTAACACAGAGGGTGAAGCCTTGCCATCTCCGGAAAGGTCCCTGATGAGTTGAAGGCCATAAAAGCTCTTTTGATGCTTGGATTTTCTAACTTTTTCCTGCTGGAGTCTTTCTGAAAGGCACTTAAGGGGGAATTTTATTTAGCTTAAAATTAAAATTAAGGGGGAATTTAATTTTATTTAGCTTAAACATTAGATATTTTCAAAATGTTTGTTTTAAAAAGGCAAATTTGTTATTTCTTCTGTATACTTTATTACTGGTTTCTGTTTTGTTTGTGGTTGAGGTCTGCCTTTTTTCTTTTCTGTATTTTAACTCTAGAGATAAATAATGTTAAAAATTTGCATGTACATTTTTATTTGTATAAAAACAAATAACTCAGGGAGGTTGGGCATTAATAAATAACTTTCACAAATAAGTCAGGGCAGCCAGGCATTATTATATCCAGCACACCTTTCTCCTCACTATTTTCTCTACAACCACCACCCTGTGAGGTGGGTTGTTGGGCTGAGAGAAAGACTGACTGGTCCAAAGTCACCCAGGTGGCTTTTATGCCTAAGGCTAGACTAGAACTCAATCTCCTGCTTTTTAACCTGATACAATTTCTCTTCAGGCAGACAAGTCATGTTCTTCTTTCTCATGCTTTGTTGCAGCTTTGGAAAAGCATTGCTTTTACAGAGTCAAAAGTCATTTGAGAGAGTCAGAAAAAAAAGAAAAAAGAAAGAGAAAGAAGGAAAAAAAGAGGGAGAAGGGAGGGAGGGAGGGAGAAATGTTGGGTGGGTATAATGCAATCAGATAAAAATTAAGACTCATTAAACAATAAAATACACAACCCCCATCATCTTACTTCATGCTCAACCAAAGTGGCTGTCATTGCCTTTGTCTTCTTAATATTGAGAAGAAATGTAGGTCTTTTTTCATTTTTCATTTGACTTTCTTAATTAATCTTTAAGTTCATTTTTTTTAAGCTTGGGCCTCTTCTGGTGAGAACCTGTTGGCATCTTCACCTGTGTTTGGCAGGTAGCAAGGGTCTCTCTTTTCCAGGAAGATCTTCAGAAGGCAAAACTGCTACTTTACTGAAGGAATTTAAGGCCCATCTTTAAGGTACATTTGACAGGCATATTATAATACTGCAGTATTCTGCATGTATATACAGTATTCTGCATGTATATACTGCAGTATATTGCATGTTTACAGCGTCATCTAGGTTGCTCAATCGCAGCCATGGGTCTTTTACTCTGCACTGGAAAGCGGGGTGGAATTGTCCCAGTCACAGTTTTCCAATTAAAGAACTGGGATACTCTGGCGATTCATCGCAGCTCTTTTTATGCATTAACATGGATACTTAAAACAAAGAATACCATTGCTAAGAGCTTGCTGCCTGGCTAACTACTATCAGCCACAACATGGATAACTAATATGTGCCCAAGCAGGTCCAACTCTGCTAGGTACTCCAATATGCACCTTCATGTTGGCATTGGCCTACTAAAGTGACTCAAGTATGAGAAAACTGTCAGTTAGGCAAAAACAGATAATAGCAAAGCTCTTCCAGGTAGAAACTGTTGACGACCTGAAAAGATAAAAATTTACCTTGTGTCAGGTCACCCCAATAGTGCCCAGGGAAAGGAATGTTCATAGCTGTAGCCCAACTCTCTTTGACACATCAAGCTCATAGAATAGGCAAGGCTGTTGTTCTCCATTCATCAAAGCAAGACCGTGAAAATCCTTTGTTAGACTGCACTTTGCTCAGCAAAATAGGTTCTCCCTATCACTCCAAGCTGTTTATTAAAAAGAAAATCCCATTCCATTTTATTCTCGCTCTTGGAGTCATCTAAGGCAGGGTCTCCAACCTTGGCAACTTAAAGACTTATGGACATAAGCAGCGGGCACGCCAATCAAGCTGCAGGCATACACTCGTGAGCATTTGTCTGCTCATGTGCTTGCCCAACACTTCTGTGGTTGTCATGCCCGTCGGAATCTGATTCAGAGGAGACCGAGCAGCGGACAAGAATGGGAATATGACTCCATTGGCTGTGAAAGAAACTGTCCAGCTGGGAAGAGCAGGGGAGAGATAGAACAAGGCAGAGGGAATTTGGAGACTCAGGTCCACCCCCTCTTCATCCTCGGGCACGCAGGGAGGAATGGAGAAGGGAGCAACATGAGTTCCGTGGCTTAAGGGGGAAGAATGGGCCCTGATTCCCTTCATTAGCTGCAGCTGGGAACACAGTGTTTAAAAAAGGAAGCTGCGCACTTGTTGGGAGCAAATCGTGAATTATCCAGTATTGTGGAGGCTTATCTGGGTTCCTGGCATCTTCCCAACTGTGTTTTGCTCGGCTTTCAGGTCTGCAATTCTGTCTCCTGCACTGTCAAGTTAATTGCTGCAGTGTGGTTTGTTCGGATTCTTACTTAAGGGCCTGTCACATAGGCCGACGGATGCAAAAAGTATGTAAAAAGGACACAGCGGACGAGAAAATTTTCCGCATCCGTTGTTATCCGCTCTCAAAAGTGCCCAAATTTTGCATAAACAGAGTAGACAACAACGGAAAGAAACAGACGGGGGGAGGACGTAGCCAGGATGGAAAGCGGATGTTCACAGGAAGCCTAGCGGATGGAAGCGGATGGCACATCCGCAGGGCTTCCGGGGAGCACAGCGAAGTGGAACGCACAGCGGAAGGGACGGATGCAGAGCGGATGCGCGAGCGGATACAGCGGATGCAGAGCGGACGCCTAGCGGATGCCTAGCGGATGCAAAGCGTTCACTGCGCATGCGGGGAGGATGCATTGCATCAGCCCCACAGATATAAAAGGATGCAGCTCGCAAGCAGGTCACCATTCAGAGGAAAGACCTGCTGCCAGACACATCTCCAGCCAATAACCATGGGAAGAAGAGGAAGCCTGTGCTATTCTGCTGCCAGCCCTGCCAAGAAGGACAGGGCCACCATTCCACCCCCTGGCCCTGACTCTGCTTCTGCTGGGGCTTCTGCTGCTCGGGCTGACTCTGCTGGTGCTAGGGCTTCTGCTGGGGCTTACTCTGCTGACGCTGGTGCTTCTGCTGGTGTTTACTCTGCTGGCGCTGCTCCTGGTGGTGGTGCTTCTGCTGGTGCTTACTCTGCTGGCGCTGCTCCTGGTGCTTCTGCTGGTGCTCCTGGTCCTGCTGGCACTGCTCCTGGTCCTGCTGGTGCTGCTGGTCCTGCTGGTGCTCCTGGTCCTGCTGGTCCTGCTAGTGCTTACTACTCTGCTGCTGCTGATCCTGGTGCTGCTGGTGCTGCTGGTGCTGCTGCTGTTGTTGCTGCTGCTGGTGGTGGTGGTGTGGTGGAGCAGCCCCGAGAACCTCGAAGCCCCTCTGATGAGGGCCCAGAAGGCCCTACCAGAGGGAGGAAGAGGCATACGCGAGATAGGGAGAGGAGGCAGTACTCCATCAAAGAGGAACATGAGGATGAGGTGCTTGAATGGCTGAGGGAGAACGAGTACCTATGGCGGAAGGGACACAGGCTCTATCGAGACACCAAGAGAAGCAGGCTGCTTGGAGAGAGAAGGCGGAGAGCCTGGGCTACACTTCGGAGGTCCTCCTTGGGTGGTGGAAGCACATGCACACCTGGTACGGGAAGCTGCACCTCAAGAAGTCTGGCCAGCGCCGTGCGTCAAGCTCACTGACCAGGAGACCTACGTGATGGCCAAGTGCAGCTTCTTGGAGGGTGAGATCCTCCACCGAGGAGCAGCCCCTCTGTCTACCCTCACTCTCAGGCAGCCCACAAGAGAGCCAGTCACTCTTCTGGCCAAGAGTCAGCTCCTGTGTCCAGGCAGGTATCTGTGGAGCGGCCCCACGATGGAGACCCCACCCGACAGCTGTCCCCCTCTGTGGCCGGAGCACGATGGAGGACCCCCTGACGCAGCGAGAGCAAGGAGAGGGCACTGCCACCAGAGACCAACCCACACCCACACCCAGCCTCCACCTCCACAGAAAGCAGGAAGAGAGGCAGACCGGAGGGGCAGCAGCCACACTGTCCTGCTGGAGATCAGGGAAACCATCAAAAAGCAGTGTAGATCTTCCTCTCTCAGGCCTGTACACACCGACATACCATCCTCAAACCGAAAGCCCTTCCTCACCTACGACAACCAGACCCTCATGTACATTGTCCGAATCACAGTACCAGGTGATAAAGGAGAGGATCACAGGTCTTCTGCACAACCCTCCAGGCCCAGCTGAACCTGCTCCGACCCAGTCCAGGTCTGCTCCTCCACCCCAGGTGATGTCACAGCCCTTCCAAGGCTTTTCACAGGCCCTCACCTCCCAAGGCTACGGCTACCAGGAGCTCCAGCAGCACAGGCAGCCTTCCCAGTCCAGGCACAGGTTCATCGAACGCCACCGATGCCACCGACGCCACCCAATGCCGACGCTACAGATGCCACCCACACCATAGATGCCACCCACGCCTCACCTTGCTCACCTGCAGACCAAGAGAGCCCCTCTACACTCCTCCTTCCTCCACCCCACAGCCAAGCCCGGCCTCAGAACTTCTGTCTTGGTCTTGGGACTGACACCCCATGTCATGGAGGAAGGGGCTCTCAACATCACGGGATTGAGCCAGCTCTCTGAGGCTTCCTCCACACACCATCCCGTTGTCCTCTCAGGGCCAGCACCCAATGGTGCCTCAGACCAGCACTCCAGCAGCAGCCACCTCCACAGCTTCTAGACCCTTCACCCCTGAGACTGTGGGCACGCCTCAGAGTGACTGAGAAGAGCTGCCAGGACTGGGTTGCTACCTGTTGACTTTATCTTTGCTTGGGACACTTTACATGGGTCATTTTGCTTTTACAGTTTGTTATTAATAAAGTTTATCTTTGCTTCACCACACTTGGTTCAGTTCTTTAGTAAATAAAGTCTTGGTGGAAACTTTAGAAATGGTTTGAGCCTTTGCATGCTTGTGGGATGGGTAAGTATAGCAGTGGGATGGGCAGGGATACCTGTGGGATGGGTAATAGCTGTGGGATGGGTTAGGATAGGCAGTGGGATAGATAAACCTCCAGTGCAAGCATAGTGGACTGTATGGTCACCCTTCCCAGGTGTGCCACACCGATGGCTCTTTATCATCAATAACATTTAATCATTCATCAACACATTTCAACATAAACACAATTCTTTATTAAATGCCCTGTTCATTGTAGGGCCACTCAACATACATGGCACAATCTCATCAGTGTGATGAGACAGGCTCAAGGAAGCATCCATTAAGCATCTACCATCCTGTCTGCTGCCTCCAGTGCTCCATCTGGGGAGTTGCACCAGTGTTTTCAGGAGGTTGCCACTGCTTCTCTTCCCTTCATGTGGAAGCTCTGTTGGGGCCTTGCACATCCTCAGTGTCTATCAGGTTTTCGCCCTTGCCTCCATTCACCAGGCTCCATGTCCCCATTGCCTTGTTGGCGGTCCACGAGCCTGTTCTGCAACACTGGATAGCAGGTGCGCATGAGATTGTGCAGGATGCAGCAAAACTTCCACTATGTTCCTCACGGTCTCTGGGCGATGCTGCATGGTTAGAAGTACCTGGAACCTGTTGGCCAGGGATGTCAAAGGCTTCTCTCCAACACCCGCCTTGCCCTGGACAGCCCTGTAGTTGGAAAGATCCTCTCTTCATGGGTGAGGCATCTGGAGAGTGTAGGGCTTTCATGAGGTAGGTTCTGAGGGAGAAGGCGTCATCCTGCACGATGAAGTAGGGCACATCTTGTGTGTCGTTGGGCAGGGGTCTGGATCTGGGAAGCCCATGATGAGGTTGCGTTCCAGCCCCTTCTTGAGGTCACTGGCGTTGTATACCTGGGCATCTGAAGCTCACCTGTTGCCTGAAGCATTGATGTACATGAACTTGTAGTCAGCATCAACCATGGCGAAAGAGGATGATGCTGAAGAAGCCCTTGTAGTTGTGATAAGTGGACCCTGACTTGGCTGGAGCTTTGCAGGCCGTGTGCTTGCCATCTATGGCTCCAATGGTGTGGGGGAAGTTCCACTTCTGATACCACTGCTCTGCAACTTTCTTCCAGCCTCCTTCAGTGGAGGGGCACTGGAGGAGCTCCTCCAGGTATTCTTCGCATGATGGCCTGCACCCACTTCTCTCGACCACAATGCTGATGGTGTTGTGTGGCCACCCTCCAGGCGTACTGCATGCTCCTGTACGTGGTCCCGGAGGCCAGGTGGCGCAGAGTCAGTGCCACCTTCAGTCCAGGGTCCAGGCTGGGCCGGAAGTTGGTGTTTGCCTTGGTCAACCTGGTCTCAGCTGCCTCACAACTTCGTCAAACATGGCTGGAGGCATCCTCATGAAGTTCTGGAATGCACGAGAGTCTTCGTTCCTCAGCTCCACCATCAGCTTGTTGTACAGTCCGTACTCGGATCTTCTCGCGATCATCTTCGGACCCAGACAACTTCTTGGACGCCTCCTTTTCTTCATGTAGAAAACAGGTGAAAGCTATAGAGGGCTTCGCACTGTTGTGAAATGAGTGGCGGCTACCAAAAGGAGTGTGCGATGATGCCATGGTGGAGATGACTGGATGCTGTGGAAGAGCAAGAGCAAGAGCAAGATGAAGGCTGAAGAGGTCTGCACCGCAGGGCTGCTGGACTGAAAGTGAAAATCCAGGTGATTCCTCCCCCTTTTTTATAGGAAATATAGGTTTCCGCTAAGCGTGTCCTTTTGTATCCTCAGGCATCCTGCAGACATCCTAAATATCCGAGATATGTCCCCTATACGAACATTTTTTCCGTTTTAATGCTTTGTATGTGAGCTGCATCCGCTTTCATCCTTTCTACGTCCGTGCTACTAACGCTGCGTGTCCGTTCCATGTCCGTTTTGCTTCCTCGCCTGTGTCTGTTTTTCGCTGGACGCGGATGCGAGTTGGCGGCGAATGCGGCAGCGGATGCCTAGGCGGATATAGCGGACGCGTAACGGATGACGGACGTATAATGAATGTTCCCCGTATGCATAGCCGATGTAGAACGGTATGTGTTGGATACTTTATCCGCTCAAAAGTTTTGTGCAGCTCAAAACTTTTTGAGGCAGATGAAATGTCAGTAGACGGATGCTGGACGGAGAGTATGAAAAACGGACGCAGTGAGTACAGAACGATGGCATCGTCGTTAACCAACGGATGGCAAGTGTTTCTCTCCATTTTACATCCTCTTTCCATCCGTTGGTGCTGTGTGACATGGGCTTTACAGTTTGTATGTACTTTGTTTTTGGACTGAATTTCCTCCACTTAAAAGACTGTTCCTGGGAGTGTTTTTTTCTCCAAAGGCAATGTGGACACTGGGGGAAAAGTTGGAGATCATAAAGGGACTCTTCTTGCGTATTTTACTGTTGCCTTTGTGCCACGCCCCGGGCCATCAGTGACCCACTTTTGAACAGCACAAAGTCCGGTAGTGGGTTGCAGCCCAGGGTTGCTCTAAACCTTGCATTGCCTCTTCTATTACACACTGGGGACTGAGCACCATGGCAAAAAGTCTTCTTTGCTGAAGGAGATGGGTGAGACTTACAGGAGCGGGAAGATGATAGCATCTTTTCAAACACCTGAAGGGATGTTGCACAGCTCTCCCTCCAGAGTGAATACAGAGTCTTTGACTTTCAACCAGAATGGAGCCCAACATTCCTGCTGCTAAGTGGGACAGTTAAGTGAGCTTTGACCCATTTCATGATCTTGCTTGCCACGTTTGTTAAAAGTGAACCACTGTAGATGGTTAAATGAATCTGGCTTCCCTGCTGATGATCCTGGTCAGATAGTCACAAAAGGGGATCATGTGGCCCCAGGATACTGCAACCGTCATAAATAGGAACCAGCTGCCAAGCATCCCAGTTCTGATCATGTGACCACGGGGGTGTAACGGCCATAAATGTGAAAAACAGTCCTGAAGTCAAGTTTTTTTTTTCCAGTGACACTGCAACTTCGATTGGCCACTAAATGAACTGTCATAAGTCAAGGACTACCTGGTATGAACTTGAAGCAGGAGGACACAACCCTGCTACACCTTAGGAAAAAAACGTTCTGGTAGCAAGAACAACTTGATATTTGGAACAATGATCTGGAGACACAGCAGACCTCTTCGTTCAATGGTGGCTTAGATGGGCCTCAAACATATCGTAGTTGGAGAACTGACTCCACAACCCAATTTTATGATTTTTAACTTAGGGGTTAAATCCCCATGGTGCCCAATTTATACTCTGGGGCAGGGGCCTTCAACCTTGGCAACTTTAAAACTTGTGGACTTCCAACTCCCAGAACTCTGGGAGGTGACGTCTACAAGTCTTAAAGTTGCCAAGGTTGAAGGCCCCTGCTCCGGAGTTTAGCCCAAGAGTGGAAACCACCATGCTGTAGCATGGTGCTTATTTTTGCTTATTTCCCACATGAAGACTAGAGAAAATTCAGATGGTAGCCATGCTACTTTGTCTTTCAGGTTGAAATGTGGCAGGCAAGAACCTCCAGTTATCAAGAAAAGTGGGCTCACTACGTGTGGGTTTTATGTATTGAAAGTAGCAATTTTTATTCGAGTTAAAATTATTTACAAAAACCAAAAGACATACTTCATGAAACTGGTACAAACTATTATTCCTGCCGTTGGCTTTTTGCTCCAAAGATCACAGCTGAGAAATACTGTATAAAATAAAAATAGGATTGGATTCAGAAAAGTACTCTACGGTTCTAGTTTCCAATTGCGCTTATTTACACATATATTTACAGTGGAAAAAGAAAAAAATGTTTTATTTTAAAACTTTTCAATTTGAAGGTTGGCCTCACGTACCCATTGAAATGCAGAATTTGATGAGGGTTTTAAACAAGAAAATACTACTGCAGCTCCACAGGGGGTGTTTCCCCTGACCCTTATCCCCCCTCCTCCCCCCCAGGACCATCTGCATCCATTCAGTGCTTGTGAATTAAAAACTGTCAACACAAGACTTTAATCAATTCCCATTCAGGTCATTACCAGTGTAACAGAGAAGGGTGGGTCCTGATTCCCCCAGAATTGTATTTAATTGTCCTTCGCCATGGCGCGCACACACACAAAAAGCCTAACTTAAAAGCTACATGAAATCAAACTCAAACTGGAAGCCGTTTGCTGATGTTTGATTTTTACGGTTTTTTTTTTTTTTCCATCCAGAAAAATCCTGCATTGCAAAAATAATTTACAAGTTCAGCTTTATTGGGTTGTTCTCCCTTGTCCTTCACCCAAGGGCAAACACATAGCCTCAGATTTTCTTTTCTAAGTTACACTGGTACGTTTTTGGGGGGATGGAAGGGGGTGCCTGGTTTTCTTTAAAAGTGGTGAGAATTTTTATTTCTTTTTTAAAAAAAGAAGAGGATAAGGTTTTGTTTCTAATCACTTACTTCCACACTGAATTCCCAACAATCTGCATTATCAAAAATAGGAAGACATAGAAGGCAGCCACTGTGTGTAAAAAAATGTACAGCTTGCACTGATACAAAAGCACGCTTGTAATTTTATACATGGAGATAACAAGATCTAAAAAGCAGGTTAGATTTTCTGTTATTTCTCCCTTCCCTCATTATACATAGAACTTAATTTTTTTTTTTATGGCTTCAAGTTTTACAAATTCAAAGTAAGATGATGCAACTACCTAACACAGGTAATGTGAAAAGTGTCGGTGACACATGTCCCTCGAGAAACTTTTGTGAAGATTCAAGACCAGCTTAATAAAAGTCATGAGCAATTCCGTCAGGACGATCGATGAGTGCAAGGAGTCCCTAAATGTTCAAAAACACAACGGAATGAAACAAAAAATTAAAAGTATTTTGCAGGGATCTTTGTTCCACAAAAGTCTCAACACAATCCTTTGCTGTGAACTAGACTCTACACTGAACAAAATGTTTGCTATATTCAACTATTTAAGGCTTTGTATTGTATGCGTTTTACCTGCTCAAAACTCAAACTATGGAAAGATTAGCTTAACTGGAAAGATTTGTCCGCTGGATGGTTTAGCTCCATGTTTCTTTGAAACAGACTGACAGCATTTAAGAGGTTTTTGCTTATTCCGAAGTGTAAACTACCCTGGATTGAACATGGTTTGACACTAACCTTTAGCAGGGCATGTTTTACTGTATTTTTAAAAAAATATAGATATAGACACCGGCCGGGAGGGGATTTTTTTTTTTTTCTTTCTGCATGCCTCTCTCAGAACTCTTGACGTGATACGGTCCATCAGTTTACAGTACTTAGGCCACAACAATTGCAAAAACTGAGAAGTAGCTTCCAACAACCCAAGTTTCAATCAAAGCAGTATAAAAAATAAACTATCCGAGCCTCAATCTCTTTGGATTCCAACACATTTTTAAATATAGACAGTAGTTAAGATCGCAAAAAGTATTTTAAAAAAATCTTTCTATGTCTTTTTTTTAAAATCGTTTTGGAATAATCTCTTTCAAAAACAAGAGCAAATTAAACTCAAATCAGAGCTAACGCTGCTGCCCAGAGCATTTTTATTATTTGATTTTTTTTCCCCCTTGATACCTCAGTAGCTAAAGCTGCCTTCGCCCCTGGCTGGCATAAAAAGAACAGTGGCTCAACAGTAAACAGCAGTTGCCTTACCCGCAGTACGATTATTATTATTTTTTCCCCTTCGAAGGTTGTCACAAAAAATCCAGACAAATAAAGAGGGTGGATAAAACTTTGCCCAATACATGGAAATACTGCACTGAGTTAACTAGAAAACATTGTAAGTTCTCTCGGTCCCCAGATCTTTTCCCTCTCTCATTTTTGATAAGTTTGCAGATTGAAGCAGTAGCGGTCCTTCGGAAAATGCCAGGTGTGGTGGGGAGAACCAGGTAGCCTTAAAAAATCCAAAGAGAAAATGAGACTTGGGGAATGCTCTTGATGCATCCCCGAGCACATCGGTCGCCGCCTCCTCTGCTTTTTCTAAAAAGAAAAAGGCCCTCTTCCGAGAGCCTGTGGCCCAAATGGGGGAAACTAGCAGTGTTCCAAGTATTCAATCACTCGAGAGATTGACTTCTGGCCTGTGGTTCCAACGGCACACTGGGTGAGCAAGGAGACAAAAGCAGGGATAAATGTTAGATTGCGTTTTGAGGGACGTCAGATCTTTCCCTTTTCCTGCTGACCACCTGCGCCACTCTGGCCAAGGCCTGGTAGTTTTCTGGAAATAATGCTTCTTGCTCCTTACTTTCAGAAAAGTACTCTTTGAAAGAAATTCACCATGTTCCAGATCTCTCCAGAACATCCTATCCCCATAAGGCGAACCTACGGCAAACGTGCCACAAGTGCCACGCAGATCCATTTGTGCTGACATGTGAGCTGCAGGCAAACACTGAGCATGTGCGTGCCTCACAGCTGATATTTTTTTTCCCCAGTTGGTTTGGAGGCCTTTTTTGGCCTCCCAGAGGCTTGGAAAAAGCCTCTACAAGGCTTTTCAGGATGAATAATATGCCCGTTTCGTCAGTTCCAAAAATACTGGAAGTGACGAAATGGGCCAATAATTCTTCCTGAAAAGCCTTGCAGAGGCTTTTTCCAAGCCTCTGGGAGACCAAAAAAGGCCTCAAACAAGCCAAAAAATCAGCTGTGAGGCATAGTGCAGGTAAGGGGGTGGCAGGGGGGTGGAATTGCATGTGCATGTGCGGGGGATGTGGGCATGCATTGCATTCTGGGTGTTGGCACGCCTGTCCGTGGGCGTGATTTTTGGCACAGGAGCCCAAAAAGGTGAGCCACCACTGCCCTATCCAGTAAAGCAGAGGTGTCAAACTCAAGGCCCACGGGCCAGATCCAACTCTTGCCTGTGGAGCCATCCTAGAAGAACCAGCCTGCAGTGCCTCCGCTCACGAAAACCGAGGTTGCGAGGGCTGTGCGCAGCCGTCTCAGGCTCCATTTTCACTTGTAGGACGTCGAGCTGGCCACTCCCACCCTGGCCACGCCCATTCCCCCCAGGTCAGAAACAACCCTGATGCGGCCCTCAATGAAATCGAGTTTGACACCCCTGCGGTAAAGGTTGCACATCCTTGTTTAGAGCAACAAATTTGAAACAAGATCAAGTACACTGGCAGTTCCCATTTTCAAAAAGAAAAAAAAATCCTCGCGGTTTAATACAATTTGCTATCCATCTGGCATTCTTTATATAAAATTCTTCCCACGAAAATCCAATTACTGCTTAGGAAAAGCACCGGGGAATAAATGACTAGCATTCAGAGCCATGGACAGGCAGAATGCTCTCTGGCAGTGCCTAATTCCTGAAGCTGATGTTTAATACAGCTAGTCCTCAACGTATGACCACAATTGAGCTGCAAAATTTCTACTGCTAAGCAAGACATTTGGGAATTTTGCCCCATTTTATGACCTTTCTTGCCACAGTTGCTTAAGTGAATCACTGCAGCGGTTAAGTTCGTAACAGGATTTGTTAAGTGAGTCCGGCTTCCCCATTTAGTTCAATTGTCAGAAGGTTGCCACAGGTGATCACATGACCCCAGGACAATGCAACTGTCATAAATATGAGTCAGTTGCCAAACGGCTGAATTTTGATCACGTGACCAACAATTGCGTGAAAAATGGTCATCCTTCATTTTTTTCAGGGCCATTTGTAACTTTGAGTGGTCGCTAAATAAACTATGTGTTTGTTTACATAACAAACTAAGTGACCTCCTGTATGTGGTTTGTTGGTGAATCCCTAGCCAAGATCAGCTAGAAATCTGCCCAGCCTTATGCTGCGTAGTAGCAGTAGTAGTAGTAATAATAATAACAGCAATAACAATTATAATAAAGCTAGTCAGGCAATAAATCATTAAAATCGCCAAAGATCTACTTACAGTAAGGTTCATGAAACTAAGAAACTTTTTGAGCATTTCGGTCATGATTGAGAAGTCCCCGTTGGGTAAGTATGTCCTTACAGTAGTCACATTGATCTAAGGAAATAAATTTTGCATCAGGACATTTCCAAGCTTGCAGGGAAAAATATTTTGCAAAATGGGACACTGGAAAAAATAAGCACTCGCACGCCACCTCTTTTCCAATGGAGAACCAATGTCCAAATATCAAGCTGCATATTTTTAATAACTTGATACCATAAAGCTTCTCAGCCACTCGCAGCTATTTTCCCCCCTCTTTCATATACAGATCACCCAAGTCACCAGTCTTAGCATTTCAATAAAAGTTGGAAGCTGTCCCTGCTCTTGAGAAAAAGAAACTGGCCACTCTCCTTTCTACCTCCATGGTTTCCATGGGCAGTGAAAATAAAAATAAGGATATGTAAAAGAGCTATGAAGCCTTTTCCAAAAGTTTTGCCATGTTAACCTTTTCTCTGGCTATCAACGATCCCAGTGACTAAGCATCGTTCCAGTTGAGACGGTGTGAAAAGCCCTGCTCAAACAGCGGAGTTATTTGTGTCAGATTAAAGAACCCAGATGTAACATCAAATATTTTGTTCCCTCATTTGCTTGGGATGGGATTCCCAGTCTGCCAGCAGACGTAGCTATGAGCACTGAACAAGATTGGAGGAAGGGGAGGTCAGCCAGTCCCCAGCCCTAAACAATGACACAAATTTGGCAGCACATGAGACAACAGGGAGTGGGGAATGATGTAGGTCCTCATATCGAACTTCATTTCCTTATGATGTTTTAATTCTGGAATCCCCCTGCCCAAACACATTTAGCCCTGCTCACTGGCAACGAGGATCATCAGGGGTCTTAGGCAGCTGCAGTTTGCCAAAAGTGCAGTTCATGTGCTGAATTTAAAAAAAAAAAAGCCAAAGAAATCTCTGCCCTTGAGTTAACTAGGCTGATCTTGGATTGAACATGCTAGGATGGGAAATTAGCTTCGGGAGCTTCCAGTAGCCAGAGCAAACAATACAGAACATAAGACAGCCTCGAGTATGTTTTGCAAACACTTTAGAAGTGCTATTAAACTATATCCTACCAAACATTAGATTAAAAAGCAGCCCAACTGGTAGACGGATGGCCTTAGTACTAACTCATTTGAGAACACTGCATTTTTTTGTGTTGCAGGAAAAATGCAGCAACAACCAGCCTTGGAGAAAAGCAGATTTTGAGTAGCTTTTCTCTACCGATGGTAGAGAATCCCAGCCCTGTATCAGACTGCACGTAACCCACCTCCCTGCTTTAAGCAAATCCACTCTTTCCAGCCATCTAAGGGTTATACAGTGGTAAATTTCCTTACTGGACTCTCCTGGCAGAGACAGCCTAGCAGCAGTGCTGTGTAAGAGGCCACAATGCAGTCTTCCATGTGCTTTCCGGCATGCTGAAGGGCTGTAAATAAACAAGAAGGTTTTATACCAATAAGCTCATTTCGCGTTTTATACAACTTCCCTGATTTTTCCCATCACAGAGAAATACTGAGCAATCCCAAAGAGTAACAAAGCAGCAGTTTCTACCTCATCTGCTCAATTCTGAAATCACTGGCTAAACTCCTGATTTACCGGAATGTAATCCTGACCCAAAGGACAATCATTCATCCATTCTTTCCTCAATTTTATGTAATATTCCAAGAACAGACACATTTGGCACTCAAAAAAAAAAAGAAAAACACGCCAATCAAATTAGTTGCAGTTAGGTGTAAGAGAACATCAGGGAAAATATTGCAAAAATAGATATAAAGGAGAGAGAGAATTCATTCTGGATAGAATTTAAATAGAAATTTAAAATAGAATTTAAAAGAAATCAGGAAACAGGCAAGATAAAACTTCTTATCAAACAAGACACAGTGTCACAGCTGGAGGAGAGCTCTGTCAGTCTATGGGAGCAAAAAACCCAAACAGGTCTAGTAGCCCCTCTACCAACTAACAAAATTAGCACTACTGACAAAGGCTTTTATACTTCTTAATAAAATTTATTACTCAGAAAAGGGGCCACCAGATTCTTTCCAACAGTATCAGAAACAAGGCTTTCCAGGAAAGAAAGACAGCAAAGGGCCGACACCTTCAGCAAAGAGATTTTAAAAAATGAGAAAATAGCCAGGGCGTTCAAGCATCGCACACTATCCTGGGCTGTGCTCTTGTCCAGCCACTGCCACCCACCTTTATTAAGATCCAGCTCTTCTTCTTCTTCTTCTTTCTTCTCTTTCTCCTCAGCGTTTTCTGGCTTTTCCGTGGAGACCCACTGAATCTCCCCGCTGGTCTCTTGCCACTCCCCACTCTGGTCATGCTGTGTGGTGGGAGCCTCTTTGATCAGCTCGTCAGTCTGGCTCTCGGCCAATTGTGCTGCTCTCTCTCTCTCCAGAAACAACTGAGAGACCAAAAAAACAAAAAACCAACCATGGTTGAGTCGGAAAGTCAACCACCCTACATAAACTCGACAGCCCTGCCCAACGTCTCAACCACCCTCTTCATTGCAGGTCCCCCTTTTCTACTCAGCATTTCACAACATACTATCATTCATGCGTCCCGTTAACAGCTTTGGGATTCAGCACAATGGTAACTCCAATTCTAGTGTAGGAAGTCTGTGCGGAAACAATACTCTGATGGGATTGAAACTTAGTATTCCATAGTTGATTATCAATGTGTTGGATGGTGGTAAGTGAAGTGCTGTTATGTTAAGTCAGGCCAAGGCTTTGGGGCAAGTAGTGAATTCAGAGCTGATGAGAATAAGGGCTATGGTTAGGGAAGAGGCCTTAGGCTACTTATCCTATCCAGATTTGTTTCATTTGAAAGGCAAGGCAACCAAATCACTCCAGGCATCCATTCTGTTGACTCTGGGCTGATGTGCAAAGAATTCAGAGGACCCTCTAAAACAGGTGTGTCCAATTTTGGCAACTTTTAAGGCCTGCAGACTTCCAATTCCCAGAATTCCCCAGCCAGCCATCCTAACTGGAGAATTCTGGGAGTTGAAGTCCACAAGTCTTAAAATTGCCAATTGGAGGTTTTGCACTTTTGTGACTGTGTCAAGGACATGGGAGCAAAGGAGGGATGGTCCTGTTACACACCCTTTTCTTGCTTGGAAGGTTGTCAGGATAAAGCAGAGCTGGGTATAAAGAGGATCACTTCCATTCCAGCTACTTCAACACAAGGGTAGCTGGGGAACACCGTTAAGGCTTTCCAATGGATATCAGTACCGTAATATCCAACTGATATTAGAAATATGTCTGAGAAAAACTGCCAAGGAGAGGTGACAAGAGGGAAGTTTTGATTTCTGCTCCAATAATCTTCACCAGGTGGTTATTTTCCCTCCTGCTCTTACATTCTCCCTGTATGAGAAGAGACAGGTTTAACCATCTCCTGTACAATTCTAGCTCACAACCCAACCTCGAGTACATAAAATAAATATTTGGACTGTGGAGCAATGGTTTTCAAGTACTGGCTATATTCCCTCTTCTGTGCAATTTGAGGGGATGATAATTTCAGGCAAGGGGTTAAATGCTGAACTGTGCCCTGCTATGGATGCCTGCTTCCTGTGGTTTAACTCTTCCAAAAGCAGGCCTCACTCCTGATCCCTTGTCGCATGCTCTTATCAGCCCTTTTCTGTCATCATAGGGGAAGCCATAGAACTGGTTGAAATAAATGAAATCGTTCTGTTCTGCTGAAATGACGCTTTAGCTTCCCTGGCAAGTCTACAATTGATGAACTACACCAGCAAAGCAGGTTATACATGTTCTTCACCTTCAGGCTTGTGTGCTTGAATTGGCTGTCAGCCTTCCTGCCTCTCACCAGCGCTGTTTTGCTGAGATCAGCAAAATGAAGAAGGAGCAGCAGCCCAAGATCCCAAAATGGAGGTTCCCACAGAAGACTCTACTCCTCCCAGAAGGCAGAGAGGTGAGGCTGTTCCCTCCACCAGCTTTTATTTCTGGGTGGGGGAAGGGGTGCTACATGAACCATCCTCCAGCTCTTGACAATTCTTACTTTTAAGAACTCATGTGAATCTTAAGGCAGCCTTGTCGCAAAGGTGCTTTTTCTAGAGGCAACTGGACTTCCTTGTTTTTCTTTGAAGGCATTTCGCTTCCCATCCAAGAAGCTGCTTCAGCTCTGAAGAAGAGGAGGTGAAGAAGTTCCTTGGATGAGAAGTGAAATGTTTTCAAAGAAAAAACAAGGAAGTCCAGTTGCCTCTTGAAAAAGCACCTTTGGGAGAACCATAACCTGGATGACTGAGAAACTTCTTGGACATTAAGGGAGGCTTGTCAATAAAAGGTAACATAAAGGATGACATTTTATTTTGGAGCAGATTTATCATCATTATTATTTTTTTAATGAAAAGAACCTCTGTGGTGGGCCTGAAAGAGAGGGATATACCCAAAAACTTAGCAAAATATATACGCAAGGGGGTTGCTGAATGTCAGCATTTGGGGAGGACATGCAATTTATTTATTTATTTTACTTTATTTGCTATAGTTTGCATCCCACTCAGTCCAAAATGGCTCTGGGCATCTCAGATTGCACAACAAAAAACATTCCATGAAAATCAGACCCCAACCCAACCAATAATTGCACCAACCAACTGGGGGTGGTCAATCATCAGTGCTCCAAAATGCGTCACCCCTTTTCCATGTAGCTCTACATGACTTCTATCTACCCCTCCACCCTCCAGGAACCCCTGTGGATGGACTTCAGGCGCCCCAGATCAGTGCAAGCAAGACACAGAAAGAAAGAGAGGAATGAGCCCTGCTTGCCTCCTCTGTGAATGGGCAGTTTTCAATAACCCCTCTGAATGATCACCAAGCTGCACATATTTCGGATGCAAAAAATGGGAGTCACCTGTACTAAAGCCTGAACAGCTGCCATTTGTCCAGATGTGCTTATGCTCTCCTCAGCTTCTCCCAAGCAGAAGGAATCAAAGGAACATGACGTTTCCATATTCACAAGGCAATGTCTGTTTCTTGCGCTGTATTCAACCAGATTGATCAAAAGACCCAAACCCTTAAGATTAAAAGAAAAAAAAAAGAGGGAAGAAAAATTACAAAAATGCCACGTTATTCCTAGCTTAGATATTGATTGCTCAAATGGACCTGACAATTGTAAGGACTTTTCTGACAGATAGATGTACGCCTTGGAAAACTTGCCAATTAAATTTACATTATAAATTTATACGTGTATATATATCACTGAAAATGGTCCTTCTGCTTTACAAATGATTGGGTCACAAGCTTCCAAGCAGTTTGCAAATTAAACCAGAATTGTTTCCTGCACTGAAGCAAAAAGCTACAAAGGGCTATGAAAATCTTTCAGTGTAGGATGGGATCAAACTGGCCTCAGCAGAACGTTAAAAAGAAAACAAAGAAAGAGGTTGTCCTTCGGGTCTTATCTGAATCTATCAATCACAGAAACATTCTATTTTCCAAATTACACTTGGGTGGAGATGAGGTGTTTTTTTTTTTTAACTTACCAGAACCCGAATATCAAATCTCTGTTCTTGAGGTAGGAATTTTGGAACCTGAAGCACACAGTTCAGAGCGGTGCCAATCAGGCCCTCTTGCTCCCCGGTCTTGGTACTGCCCCACTCTGCAAACATTAAAAATGGGGAGAAATTGATGAGTCTGTTTTATAGCTGGACACATTCCTAAGTTGCTATCCGAGTCCCTCTTTTCATGTTGTAGGGAAAATATGAGGAGGGAGCATTATGTGTGTTTGCTCCCTGGAATTACTAATAGTAATAGCACTTAGACTTACATACCGCTTACAGCCTTCTCTAAGCGGTTTAGAGAGTCAGCATCTTTCCCCTAACAATCTGGGTCCTCATTTTACCCACTTTGGAAGGAGGGAAGGCTGAGTCAACCTTGGCCTATTTAGAATCAAACTCCTGGAGTGAGCAGTGAGTTATCCTGCAGTACTGCATTCTAACCACTGCGCCACCATAGTTCTTTTACTAATATAGTTACTAATAAAGATGGGGTAAAAAAAATCTGACCAATAAATGTCACCATTTCATCCCTATAGGTGAAGACTTTGCTCTCACAGAACATCAGTTCTTCTTCGGAGTAACTCCTTCAGCCCACTATGCCAAGACTACAAACTAGATTTTTACTTTTGTGACAAAACATGCTGCCGCTAACCAACGGGCGAAGCTGAATGTAAGACACGGATAGGCTTAAAAGGATGTTCAAAGCTAACAGTATTCAACTGAGGGACCACCTCACATTCAATCCAGACAGGCCTTTGTCTTACTTTTTTTTTTTCTTCCTCTGATGCCTGAATGGCATTGGACCTGTTAATCCCCAAAGAATCTACTTTCATGGATTGCTTTACATCACTTCATCCAGCAAAACCTGCTCCTCCCCCCCAAAAATACTGCTGCCATTCAAGCAACATCCTAAAGACATTTTCTCTAGAGAGGAGCAATTGTCCTTGCCAACCATTGCCTCTTTCTAGGCTTCCTTACCCAAATGAGTTACTTACCATTATCATTTGTCAAGTTGAGTAAGACACCGATGATGGCCCTCATACAGTCTTCTACTGCCTTACCCACGTGGTTCGTTACATTCTGGTAAGGCAGTGGCTTACTGTCTGCAAGACAGATGGTATCTTCTGCTCGGTTGTATCTCTGGATTAGCTCCTCACAATGCTGCAATGCTCTGAAAGATTAAAAAAGACGAGAAGGCACAACCCAAATTATCCCTGCATCACGGTCCTTAAAGAAATGTTTCCACCAACATGTTCTGATTGAAAACTGAATGTCATTTGTCATGTCGCCCTGATACAGTGAGCCACAGCAATGACTGCTACACAGTCTTAGAACCCACATTCATTATGAGCACAGCTGCCAACATTACCTTTGAAAAAGCAGCTGTTGTATGCATAGAATTTATAGTTATATATACTGGACTGATCTGCAGAAAAGCAGTGAGACATTAGCTTTTCTCTCTGACAACAAAGACTAGGAATCTAGTCCTTTTTTTTTTTTTTTACTGCAGACGTTTCATTACTGAAACTAGTTTGAGATTCTATGCACAGCACTGATGATGTTACCTAATTTGGATCATGAACATCTTCAAGAAAACCACCAAGTTCAGAGAACACCAAAGACCCCACAGTTCAGCCCTGAGCTATAATTATTCTCCTTCATAAGGATATGAATCAGTCGATGGTGCAAATAGGAAAAATGCAGATAAATATAAACAGGAGAAAGGAGTAAATTATTTCCAACAAATTCTCATCAGAATTCATAAATTACATGTAACAATTTATGAGACGAATGAGGGTTTCTATCTTTTGTTACTTCTTGATGGCTCTTATTAAATTCTATATACCACTTTCCAATGCATAAAATCAAAGATTGAGATTCATTTATTTTGAGAAAAGGATTCTCTAAATATTAAAAATGTTTGTGTAAAGTCAACACACTTGTTCAAATATTCATAAAATTATTATCAAAATAATAAGTCAATAAATACAAATATAATAGCACGCTATCACACAAATATCACTTTTCACTTTTCCTCTGTAAATTCAGAGAAAAGCTAGCACAGAAAAGCTTCAAGGCATAAAACTTTCAAATTTTAAATATGCACTGAGCCACGTTGATGAGTCTTTTAAATAATTGTTGTACCATTAAAATAAATACGATTTAGAACTTACTTAGCTGAAGAGACGATAAGCTGTGAATCCTTATATGCTATTAAATAGCTTTGATTCTCTGGATTGTGAACTGTTACCTGGAAAAAAAATAAATTGTCTAAAGACTAACTCCTTAAGTCTTTCTTAAATGAGCCATGCTTGTATTTTGGCAACATTTAGCAACCTAACTTGTAAACAGAAAGTGACTACGCTCTAATTCAGTATTTGAATTGCACAATAACAAATGGTGAAGATTAATATTTTTAATGTACTGGAAATTAGAATTACAAAAACAACATGGCAGTATCGAGGGAGACAGAAACATGGAGTCTGCCTCTTGAACTCATAAAGGTCCTTTAAGTCAGTGCTTCCCAACCATGCCAACTTCAAAATGGATGGACTCCAACTCCCAGAATTCCCCAGCCAGAATGCTGCATGTGAGCAAGGTTGAGAAGTACTGCTTTAAGTGAAAGAGTGAAGAGCTGGCTTAGGGCTGTTTCTACATGGGGATTACTAAACAGGCCAGCCTTCCACGAGCAATTACAAAATCACTTCCAGCCACTATCATTCTTGTCAATCATCTCCATTTAATGACCCTATATTCCCTTGCGGGGTGGAGTCTGGGCAACTGAATGGAGCTGAGTGTTTACTGGCTGGATGCCCTTCCTGTCACCAATGTGGAACTATATTTAGCAGATATATTCTCATTGTGCCCAGAGAAATATCTGCCTCCACCTAGGATTGAATTCACAGCCTCCTGATTGTGAGGCAAGAGCTCCATCTCATCAGTCGCCATCATTCTTGCCAATGTTACTTATTATTTTTCAGCAGATCCATTCAAAACACTTCCCACCTTTCCCACTCAAAAAAAACCCTGAAACCAAAGCTCTGTCACACAGGCAACTTCAGAAAGCAGAGCCAAATGCCTTTCCTTAAGCCACATCGAAGCAAAAAGGCAAATCCCAACCAATAACAAGGCATCAATGTATACCATTTTCTCCTTATTCCATTTCCACATCCATTCTCTTTAGGACATTTCATACTTACACTTTCCAAGACCCGTAAACATCTTTCTGCTCCCCAGAGCGAAGCAACCAATTTCTCTTCGTTCTCATCGCTGCTTAAATGATCCACACATTCTTTAACTGAGAAATGAAAGACAGGGATGATTATTAAGCCAGTTAAGACATTTTGTAAGATTTTTTTTTTTTACTCTCCCAAAATGGCATAAAGCTATTATCAACAGACTGTTACATGTTCCAGTTATAAAATCTAAGTACCTTTTATGACAAAATTAATACCTTTATCTACAATATGGTCGAGACCACCTAGAAGTCGCAGCTCTTCTTTAAACCAGTCGCCTGCCCGCTTTGAAGTGAGAGAGAGAAGGGTCTCCATTGCCAAATGACCGGTCTAGAAAACACACAAGTGAAAACTGGCTATAAATACAACCAAAAGACAAAATCCTCTCACAAAACTGAACCACTGACAAAACTTATACGTGGTTCAAGGCAGATTTTCCCTCCATATGCCATCAATGTTGACTAAAAATATACCTTATGCAACTATAACTGCTGTTTCTCTGCATTTTCATATGATTTTTTTTTTTTAAAGGGTAAAATCAGTGCTCACCGTTATGTTTTCGAGATCCAGGTGTTTATTATGAACAGTTTCACAGAGTCTTCGGATTTTTTCCTTGATTTTGTTCATGTCTTTTTCATTAAGTAACCTGGAGGAGGAATCCTGCTCAAGCTCCAGAAGTCGGATCATTAAATCTAAGCTGGCTCTGTCTAGATCCATGTTTAAGCGATCTCTGCTCAAGATATACATTAAAGCTGCTGTACAAAGCGATAGGTTCTTCAGCAAAAGAAAAAGAACAGGAAAAAAGGAGTAAACCTTTTGAGTAGGACAAAGTGACACCAGGCTTCTCATTTTAAGACGTTTTAAAAGAGCCAGAGAGGGTTAGCAATAATTCAGGGTCATGAATTCACAACTCAAAATGAAAGCTAGCTAAGTTTTCCTGAGTAGGGAATGTTATTATTGTTCTTTTTTACTTAAAATACATTTCGCATAGAATCCACCTCCATTCAGATGAAATAAGTGTTTTCTCCTTATGTTCAGCAATAGTAGCAACGGCAATTTCATGTACATATCTGCATGTTATGTACATATGTATCTATTATTGCATGTAACTTCTGTACAAAAATTGTGGGATATTTATCCCCCAAAAATCTATACCACAGACATTTTTACGCTCAGTTTAATGCTGCAACATCCTACCTGAAGCATGCAGTGCAGACTCAAAGCGGCATCTTTTCCTCCCCTTCAAAAATTTAAATCAAGCTGCTCAACAGCGCCGTGCTCAATCTTTCTACTTTGCATGGTCCTGAATTCAAAACACCTTGTTCTGACCACCTGGACATTTCGATCGTCTGGACCTTTGAAACACTTCCAATATGATCAAAAAACACCCTGCTTCCCATGCCAAACAACTGTTTCGTACACAAAGCTACGGTTCTGAACCAGAGAACCAGGCACTCAGAATTCAGAGTGGCACCAATCCTTTCCATATTGCTAGTAGGCTGATTCTTCTAAATGAGGAGCCACTCTTGATATAAACAGTTTCAAAACGGTTACTATGGAATGCAACTGTGCTGTCTTTGTCTGGCAAGGACAAAGCCTGGCCCTTCCTTGTGGAAGAAATATTTTGATTTCCCACTTTACTTTTTTTTTTAAAAAAAAATGTTTTTTCAGAGATTCAAAAGGCCCCTCTCCTATTGGTATTCCGAAGGACACATTAGCAAGAGTAATATATAATCCTTCTTTGTTGTTGTTGTTTTCGTTCCTACCTGGGTTTGTTTTCTCTGCCATTTTTATTTCTTTCACTGTGTTCTTTTTTATGTTTGTACATTTGTGTGTGTTGCTTTTTTCTTGTGAAATGTTTTTAACAATTCTTCAATTGTTCATAGTTGCTAGGAGTTGGGCAGCATATAAATTTAACACATTATTATTATTACATTGTACGTTAAACACATAGGAGGGAAGCCTGTAAACGGCATCTTTACAATTATTTTAAGAGTGGGTGACATCAGCAGCAGAAATGGACAGAACTTAAAAATAAAACTGTATTTTTAGTTTACGGTTCCTAATCTTTCAGTGTATGCAAAAAACAGTTTCCTTAGAACAATAGCCAACTGAAAACCCAGTTTTGAACCACAGCGAATGATGGGAGGGAGACGTACCTGGTGGTGCTGTGAGTCATCCAGTGTTTTGAAGACCATTGCAACCATTCCATGTGCTCTCAAATGCATTCGGAAACTGGGCATGGCGCACTTGGTCGCCAGGCTGATAACACTAAAATGAATGAATGAATGAATGAGAATTGAGCAAATAGAAAAGCAGATAGGTGCTTTATGCAAAAGAGAAAGTAGTCATATACTGCTAACTCATCAGAAAAAAACTGAAAATATACATATCTTTATTAAGAGTCTGCAAGACAGGATGCTATGAAACCATGTATATGAACCCTTATGAAGGATTCTGCAAAACTGGTTGCACGATCCAATTGTAATATTTTGGTCCTTATAAATATACTTGCTGAATCAAATGAGGCCACTATCTGTAAATTATTTTTTTGTTGTTCTCTTTAATCATGGTTAACATGCTCTCAATGACTTTAGAGGGGAAACGTAGGACACCATCATGACACAGTGATGTTTATCTCTGTTTATAGCTAAAACAGATTAATTCTGCCTAGTTACATACTGACGGGTTCAGTACAGAGTCAAATTGTATGCATTCTGTGCTTTAAAAAAATCCAGTAAAATTAGCTGCATTACAAATTGTTAAAATTACTCAGGATTGATGCAGTCATTTAAGGAAGGTAAAATGACTGAACAAATACACCAATCCTTTACGAAAGATGAGATGTTTCTTTTCAGTCTCATAATTCATACAAATGTGTTTTTTTCAACAGAAAACCTATCAGAAACAGAACTACAGCTCTCACTTTCAAGCAAGAAAAATGAAGTCATTTCATTTTCAAGAACTGCTTGCTTTTTTTTTCTGCTAAACATCAGGAAGAAAAGCATTCTTCAAGCACACACATTAATACTGCTAGCTGGATTTCATCTTTGGAATAAGAAAATAAATGCCCCAAATATTGTTAAGATAGTGTTCAAAATCACTGAATATTATGAAAGGCTAATGTGCATATTGCTTAGTCTTTAGGTTTTCTCAGTTGGTTTTAAAGTACCTTGGATTTGACATTCTAATGCTCTTCAAAATGTTTTATCACTAAAATACACATGGCAAGAAAAGGAAACACATCGTTTTTCTTCTACAATTTTCCCATAAAGTGTAAAAGGTAATCAACTGCACTAGAATGGTGTAAAAGAAAAAGAAAAAACTCGCTTTTTCTGCAAGGAAGATCCAGAAAAGACTTCTTCTCCCAGTAATTTCAACTCTTCTACCCTTGAAATTAGCAAAATCCTTAGTCAAATGCCTCTTATCGGAAGCAATATGACGAGAACTGTAAATCTTGCCACCCAACTCCATCCACATTCCTATGGACAGGATTAGCTGCTACAGACATCCAACTGTCCTCTTTTAGTAAGCTAGACGTGAGCTAGGCTGAGACAAACAAACCCAAATGGGTGGCTAGGTCCTTGGGTCACATATCCCATTGTTCCTAAAAATATGGGGCTCCAACTAGCCATCTACAGCTATCATAGTCTCTGGCAATACCAAATTCTGGGCATTACAGTTCCAGTTCACCAGGATGTGGCCAGGCTGGAAAACACCATGCAAGCTGTAGCCAGCTTGCTTAACAAAGTTATTCTCCCTGGCTAATTCTCCCATGATCAATTCTTACAGTCCATCAATTTCCCTTCCTCTTTCATCCCTCCCCGATGTCAAGTGGAGCTGGGAGGCTCCCAAATAGACTATCAGCAGATCACAAAAATTTCCAAAAGGGGCTGTGTGCTCAATGAGCCAATCAAATCAGGGGCTGTAAAGCAGCAGGGAAATCCTGACAATCACACACAGGCTAATTGCACACCCATCACGACTAGTTAAGAAGAATACAAAGAAGACCCCTCTGGAAATGGTCACTGCTGCTTCTTTAGTGCAAGGAAGAATGTCAGCTTCAGTGAAGCAAGTTCCTTATGCAATTCGCACACACAAGCTGAACTCACCTATCATGCTTGGGTTAACCATGGTTGATTTAACAAGCCTAGCTTCACCCATCCAACTAAGCCACTGGCAATCAACTACATGATGGTTTAGCTAGATTTGCCCACTGAGCCGCATCCTAACATGGTATCAAGCTTACTCTCTGAATGAACTGAAGCATGGGAGATTTTTTCAGAGGCATTACTTTGTGCCAAGCCACTCATAAAATTCCACTTTATCATGAGGAAAAGGTTACCCTGGAATTAGATGGCTCTTAAGAGAGCTGGAAAGGAGAGAGGAAACTGAATAAAGAGAACAGTCTTTCTCTCAGTTCCAGCATCCACTGCTGTTAGAAACTGTGTTTCTTCTGGAGACTTGCCATGAGATGAGTGACAATCTATATAACATTGTCACTGACTTTTGGCCCAATTAGGCTCTATGGCTTGGGACAAAAAGAAGACACATTGGGACCCTTCTTGACATTTATAAGATCATGACTCACAACTCTGGAGGGTCCCCCCAGAGTGGCACATTCAAAACAGCAGGGACACACCAGACAGTAGAAGTACAAGGGCGGAGTTGCTGTATGAAGTAGGTCAGAAAAGTGGCAGATCTCTTGCCTTTCCTGGTCTCCGTGCAAAGTGGTTGCTTGACTCTGTCTAAGGTACGGCTCTGCAAACTTGGCAACTTTAAGACTTGCCAACTGCCAGAATTCTCCAGCCAGCTATGGCTAAGTCCACAAGTCTTAAAGTTGCCAAGTTTGGGGACCCCTGGTCTAAGGGTAGATAGAGTAAAGTACGCTTCTTAACTAAAACACATTTGATGTAGCATCAGTAAGACTTTTGCACCTTGGCACCAATATAAAACTTCTCAAAGTCTCAAAGTTGCCAGTTTCCATGAACAAACGGCTTCCTTCCTGTTCTCACCTCCTGGTGCCATCGTATCACCATGCAATCATCTATGAAGGTTAAGAAAGAAATTATCAAAAGAAAAAATATCTTACCTAAGGCAACGGGTGTTTAGGGGCTGATTGCTCTTCAGTCCACTTAATAAATACTCAATATCATCCGTGAACTCTTGGTTTTCTCCAAATTCTACCACATCATTGAAGTGTTTCACGTGCTGTACAACAGTGTATAACTGGAAAACAAGCAAGCAATATGTGATCAGAGAATAAATGGCAAGTTCAGTTTGCTCGTTTTTAAAAGAGGTTTCTCAGCTTCTCGACTGGATATACCTCAGATGTCTACCTTTGAAAAAAAGTGTTATGGAAAAATAGTATGTGAGTTGTTCCACTTACTTCTTTGTCTTCTTTCCTACATTTCAAGGCAGTTACTATCTCCTGATAGGGCTGAGTTGGTAGAGTCACAGTTTTTATCACTTTGGGAGGTGGTGCTGGAGCTTTGAATACCCCATCATCTTTAGGAACTGCATCTTTTGAAGATCTTGCCTGTTAATGAAAAACAAGGAACAAGATGGGAAGTTTCTCCTTTCCACAAGTGTGATGACCTGGGGGTGTGGCACAAGGACAACACAGTCAAATAATCAATAGGAATCCCTTTATTAGCTTCAACTTTGCCCCCAATGTCCAGGTTACCTTGTGGCTGGAGAAAAATTGTCCCGGGAACAGCTTTTGCAGAGAATTAAATCCAAAACATGGACAACACAAACTGTAACTTTAAGTCCAATCAAGCCAAACTGAGGTAATTAGTTTGGCAGGGCACGAGTAAGAACTCCAGACTTGAAGGCATGGCAAAACTCACAGTTGGAAAGGCACCAGCAACATAGATAAGCAACGACAACACAAGATAAAGTCAAGATAAAGGCAGCCTGCCTTTCTTATAAACTGTCTTCCCAGCTGCAGCTAATGAAGGAAATCAGAGCCCTTTCCTCCCCTGTAAGCCACACAACCCACGTTGCTCCCTTCTCCATTCCTCCCTGCGTTCGCTCGGATGAAGAGGGGATGGACTCGGGTCTTTCTCTGCACTCCCTCTCCCTTGCTCTACCTCTTCCCTGCTCTGCCCAGCCGGACTTTGTCCTTCCCCAGCCTCCTCACAGCCAACGGAGCCACACTCCCACTCCCTGTCAACTTCCTCCCCGGATTCAGACTCTGACAGGGGCATGACAACAAGACTTTAGAAGATGTAAGGCTAACCCTTCAATGATGCCAACACAACATAAAATAAGGTAATGTTGTGTTTTTAAACTGTTTATTCTGAAAGATTCTAGCAAGCAACTGAAAGAAATGTACATTTCTTCCCATCTGAAGTAAGGAAACCATTTATGTCTCAAATTCAACATTCTATATATCTCAACTCAAAAGAAAGTCCCAGCCCAAGATTCCAAACTAATAAACCTGCCAATCTGTCAAAAAAAAAATTTACTGTATTTTTCAGACTATAAGATGCACTTCAATCCCCCCCATCCCAAAAAATTGGGTGGAAATGTATATGCATCTTGCAGAGCGAAAGTTGCCAAAGCCGCACTCACCTGCCAGCCTCCACCCTACGGCCTCTGCCTCCCAGCAGTTTTCCTCCTTGCAGCAAACAGCAAACAGCCTTGTCAGCTTCAGCACAGCCTGATTTAGCACAAGCAGCTGACTGGCGGTTGGATCGGCCTTCTGGAATACCGATGATCAGCTGTTCCAGGCTGTGGGGATTCCCGCCGCCTATCACTGCCGCTTGGAAAGGCTCGAAAATGGGATGCGCGGAGGCAGCGATAGGTGGCAGTGGCTATGGTGCTGTCACTATCCAGCGGCAATCCCCGCAGGCTGGAACAGCTGATCGTCAGTATTCTGGGAGGCAGATCCAACCGCCAATTAGCTGCTTGTACTAAATCAGGCTGTGCTGAAACTGACCAGGCTGTTTGCTGTTTGCTGCAAGGAGGCAAATTGCTGGGAGGCAGAGACAAGTTTTTTTTTACTGTTTTCCTCCCCAAAAGCTAGGTGAATCTTATTCCAGAGCATCTTATAGTCCAAAAAAATACAGTAAACTGTTTTTGCACTTTCTTATTTTTGGCCTTCAGTTTCTCTTAAATTGAGGGGATAAAATTAATGTTTTATTCCAGTATCATTCCACAATTTAATGTATGCTGTAATACAATCTTAGCAATTTTATGCTAAGCTGAGGAATTCTCAGAGTTGAAATCCAAGCATTTTAAAATTGCCAAGGTTTAAATCCTGCTTTAAGAGGAATTCCAAGATTAATCCTGAATATGTATTTTCTTCAGTTTGACAATTTATTGAAGAATTTTATATGGGAAGAGACCTCTAAGGATTTCATTGGTTCAGATTTATATTTTGAGGATGTTGGTTTATTTACCAGATTTTCAAAAATATTACTGGGCTTACCTTTGGCCATATTCATGTAGAATGAAAATTTAACAGACTATCATCTATTCTCAGCTTCATTGGAAGGTTTTTATTTATCTTTAATAGGGTCTTAGAAAATGTTTTGGTCAATATATAATAAAAAGGTGATTCATTTCTGGGACAAACACATTTAAGCTCTGTTGGGTTGCAGATTGGATTTTGTTATCATAGGTCATAAATATTTTACACTATGGAGGAATTCTTTAAAAACTGGCAGCAGAACATTATATTGGAAACTGTGAGAGGAGTCAGGAATAGTTTGTTTAAATCAATTACTTGGATGGATGGGCACTGAGCAGCATTTTTTCTTGCTGGTAGGTACTACCAAAGGGGTATATTCTGATTTGCTTCACATAGTTATGATTTTCAAAGCTGTGACTAGCACAAATTGGTCCGGGAAAAATATATTAAAAAAATATCAAAAAGGAGATATATTTGAAATATATGTTGTAACTGGAAGGAAAGAGTTCAGCTACTTTCTTTATTCTAAGAGACCAAAAAATGTTATGTTAAAAAAACAATCTGAAAAGGCTTTACATTTTTTGTGGGAAAGGGACTTTGTGTAATAATATTAATTTACCAAAGAGAAAAGATCTATTCCTGTGTTTCCTACAGGAATTCCTTTGACTTCACTTTTAAAAAAATAAAATCATGCTCTTGCCAAAATTTTCTGCAATTTAGATAGAGGGTAGTATTCAACATAGATTACCACCCACTTATTCCTTTGGTTTTCGCTAACCTTTTCCTGCTGTTTTATTGACAGTTTTGTTCCTATGCAATCCAGCCAACCAAAAATATTTTGAGTGGGTTTGTTGGATTCCAAACTTGAATCAAAGCTCATTTTCGGCTTTGTCTTCCTTCAATTTGACATGGCAATCGGATAAACTGAAAGTTGCATGATGCTTCATTCCATTCCCTTTAATGAAGCAAGAATATTTGGAATTAATTTAAATATATATATATATAGTTCATGTGAAGAACAGTTCATGCTGGCTGGGGAATTCTGGGAGTTGAAATCCACCATCTTCAAGCTGCAAGCTTGAGAAACATTGATTTAGATCAAATCACGTATCCAATACAGATACAAAAACATATAAAGGAATGTTTAGGTCCAATTATACCAGGGGTGTCAAACCCAATTTCATTGAGGGCCACATCAGGGCTGTGGTTGACTTGGGGGGGGGGGGTGGCTGACTGTGTGGNGGGGGGGGGGGAGTGGCTGACTGTGTGGGTGTGGCTGACTAGTTGGGCGTGGCTAGCTTGACACCACTCCCCAAACAGCTGGCATGTTTCCTCTTTACATTGAGTAGACCGGGCCAAAGCCATGCTGGCCTAATTGGGTAGGGCTGAAGCGACATTGGCCTGATCTTTCCTCTTCGCACCAGGTAGACCGGGCCGAAGTTTCGCTGGCCTGATCTTTCCTCTCTGCATTGAGTAGACTGGGCCGAAACGATGCGGATAGACCGGCCAAATCCAGCCCATGGGTCTTAAGTTTGACACAAGATACAAACAGGAGAAGCTAATAAGCAAAATTCAACTGAAAACATTTTGTACAACCTTAAAAAAAATTATTCAAGAAAAGAACTTTACTGAAGATATTATGTTTTTTAATTAAATCCAAGGCCATTATCCTTCTCTTTCCTCCCAAAATATGTATGGCACAGGTCTGACCATTTTTAAGTGAGTCTCTAATGTTGTGGTGTCAGAAATTCTTTTCCAGAACTTAACTGCTAAAATCGGTAACTGTTGTCCAGAATATTTCTTTCTACTGGTGAATGCATGTGGCATTCATTGAATTTTTCAAGAAAGGCAGTATAAAAATACCATACTCACTGGAACATTGGGATTTTTCAGCACTTGTGATGCTAGAAGAACCTCAGATTCCGGCTGATTCCAATGTCTAGCATTGTACACAGCTTTTGTTGGTGACTGAAAATTAAAGCAGAACATTAATGGCTGAAAGGTACCCAGAAATATCGCATGTTAAAGGTACCGATTAATAGATTTTATAACCGTTTCTTGTCTCAAAATATTCTAATATATTATTAGAATATATTAATATATTTCTATCCTAAGAAATATTCCCTCAAAATATTTTCTATATTTTAATTTTAAATTGTAAAGATAAGTTGTAAACATCAAAACTGAAATCCCATTTCACTGCTTCAAATTTCAAGAACATGTCATTAGTTTTGTAAATTTAAATGAAAAAGGTATGAGAGGGGTAGGAAAGAACTTCTCAAAATTATTCCATAAGACAGCAAATCTTGAAAATAATTCTAAAAAAGTCCCACATATCTTATACCTTTAAATTAATGTAACAAGCCGTAACACAATATATGAGAACTACAAAATCATTTAGCATTCAAGTCCTTGTATAAATATACTTTATAGCTCTCCAGTTGTTAAGAAGCTATACAGTATTGCACAGGTTGAACAAAATGTCCAGCCACTTATCGTGTCATGTGATTGCAATCCAGATGCTTGGCAAACTGGCCCAGGCCACCAACTATCACACCATCCCATGGTCATGATTTGTGACTTTTGTCAGCTTCAAGCAAAGTCAGTGGGAAAGCTGGCAGGAAGTCAAAAATCATTAAGTCATGTGAAGTTCTCACTTAACAACTGAAAGTGGGAACTGCCAGGACCATTGTTGTTAAGTAGCACGGTCACCCAACATACCATGCTTTATGACTGCACTGCTTAGTGATAGAATTCTGGTCCCAATTATCATGTCCCAAATATAAGGACATCTGCCACATAGTATGAACTGTGCGTAGTTTTTTTCATGGTTATTATTGTATTTTTAATGGACATATATGTATATAATGGTTACAGAGACTCAACTATGTCTTAAAACTACCTTTGAAAAGGCAATCAATTTATGAAGCCGATTTTAACATTCCTACTTACCCTCTTTGGTCCACTAAATATTTTTCGTGTGTTTTCTTTAGACTTATCACCTTGTGAATTGGTAGATTTCTTATTGCTTTCCAGAACACTGGATGAATCTTCTGCAAAATCCATCAGCTCTACAAGAATAAAGGTTATATGGTTAATGAATAACAGATCTCATTTTTTAAAAAGGGAGTCTGTTTCAAAGATGAAATGATTAAGAGCAAGAGCATCTGCTTGAAAAAAAACAGCAGTACTTTTGAGAGGAGGGTGCTAAATACATTTTTTTTAAAAAAGTGGCAGCAAAATTTACCTATTTTATCTCCAGGAAAACGTACAGCCACCTTCTTTTGACTTAAAACCACAGTAGCTTCAGGTTCTTCTATATTTTAAAAGAGGAACAGAGGACTCCAGATTACAACTATGGTTGAGTATGTAACATTCCCCACAATGATAAAAATAAAAAAGGGAGGAAAGACTGTGAAAATGAGGAGAAGGAGAGAGAGAGGGAGAGAGAGAGAGAGAGAGAGAGAGAGAGAGAGAGAGAGAGAGAGAGAGAGAGAGAGAGAGAGAGAGAGAGAAGGGCGGGGTGACAGCAGGGATACATGAAATTACAACCAAGGAGGAAATAAACTACTCTCTTATTTTTTTTTATTTTATTTTTTTAAAGAAAGCTAGAACCTTTCTTTGGAAATAGCAGTGCATTTGGTGGGGCTGACAAGAAATCAACCTACTGAGAAAGAAAAAAATTTAAATGCATGCTAAGTAAAATGCTAGCTAATCGCCAATGTCCATGTCACCAACAGCTGCTCTATACAGCAATTTTCAGTTTCTAATAGCAGAAAGCATCTTAATTTAGCATTAGCCAAATGGTGAGTGACGCTAACATCAGCTTCAAAATGGCTTCATGGATATAAAAGCTGAACACATCCAGGCAAAATACAGTAGAACTGTCACCATATGAATGACTATATACAAGTAGCAGAATTGTTTCAATATCTATCTACCCCTGCAAAAGCTTCTGTATTTAGAGAAATGTTTTTTCCTCAACTGGTAAAAAG
Source organism: Laticauda laticaudata (assembly GCA_004320025.1). Classification (NCBI taxonomy): domain Eukaryota; kingdom Metazoa; phylum Chordata; class Lepidosauria; order Squamata; family Elapidae; genus Laticauda; species Laticauda laticaudata. Next base: position 56,419 of record BHFT01002923.1, read on the forward strand.
TTCAGAATATCCAACATCTATAACTTATTAATCAATAAAACTGGATTTCTATGGAAGCAATAACACTGGATTTCTATTGTCACAAAATAACAATATAAAACTTTAACAAGAAAAGTCTCAAAACCTCAGTGAAAACATCCGGATGAACTGAAATTATGTACTCCCATTTCGTAAAATAACACTGATTTAATAATTACTACACAGGAAGGGATTTAACTGCAATCCCCACCCTTTCAAATATAGATGAGGATTTGAAGCAGTAGTTACAAAGATGTATTGATAAGTATTTTTACCCTCCCTATAGAAACTGACTCCATTTTAATATTTAATGCATTCATATTTTTGATTGTGCAACTTTTTAAAAGGCATGTGCTTCTTCCAAGTAATCTGCCTCTTAATAACTTCCATCCTTTTCCAAAACCCCACTTTGCATGCAGGAAATTAGAAACAGGAACTATGTGTTTGCTAAAATGTTTTAACTTGAAAATAGCCTTACCAAGAAAAGATCATCCTACACAGTACCCTCCCAACCCTCTTGGCACAAATCCATAAATATTGTTTTGATATGGAAGGACAAATATCATTTTTAGGCAACCCTTCCATCTGGAGGTTTTAAGAGTAGGAGGGGTAAGAGTAGAAATTATGTTACACATGTGCAAATACACCTACTTTTATCTGTGTAGCCTCTGACATTTGACAGCCAATAAATTAAAAGTAGTCAGAAGAGGATGAAAATCAGAATGTTTTGCTTACTAGACATTGTTTGAAACTTTAGAATTATATACTTACACCCAATGAATGCATCCATTACTAACAGACAGACCCTTCCCTTTAACTGAGGAAAAAGCCCACCACTTACAAAGACATATTTTATAAACTGTTTGTCATACGAAAGCGCAATTAAATTGAACAGCAAAGTAGTATTTGTTTTGAAAGCAGTTCCCGTGTTTAATAATAGAGAAGGCAAACCAAGAAGGCAATTGGGGGGGGTAAAAAATCCAACTATAACAATAACTTGACAGTGGCACCAGAGAGATATTGTACTAGATTCTTCTTCACTGGGTATGTTCAAATGGAAGCTGGACATTTAAAAAAAAAAAGATGTAATATGCATAAAGAAGCAAAGTGGAGAACAAACATATTGGAGAGGAGATGGAAACAAACAAACAGCAAAAGAGAATGCATGTAAAATATATTAAACACTATAAATTAAAGTGATAAAGGAACAGATTAACAAGGAGATTGTTACAAATATCAAGGATCATCAGTCTCTGGAGGGTGAAATATGTAACCAAGCCACGTATTCAAATTGCCCAAGCAATGGGCAGAATGTTGTCCACCTTTTCTCTTCCCCAAACAAGGCTTGAGCTGAAAGACTGCAAAAGAATAAGGCTGTTTTCCAAGGTGAAGTCAATTTATTCATGAGTATAGACTGAATTTGTTTCAGCTCGTATTTCAAAAGACTAATTTTTTCCCATGGCCTACTCAGAAAGCCTCACTTGGTTCCAGCATAGAGCCAAAAAAAATAAATAAAATGGAATCATAGTTTGAGTACTGCAGAGAGAGAAAAAAGTCTTAGCTCCAAATTATTTATTACACTCCAACTAGCACAGGAGGGTTTATGGACACAGACGGCTGTTTTTTGATCTTTGTTGATCAAGACTGAAAGCAGATTTCTCAATATTTGGAAACCTCCAGCAAAAGACTTGCTGATTTCCCAAAACAAAACGCGGCTGTGTGGGGAATAAGACTACCTTCATTTAGTGGAAGTAAATTGCAACTGATTAATACAACAGAATGTTGCTTGAAGACTGAAACCTCCAACAATCACTCATCTAGAATGACAGCAGTGTCAACATAGAGGCATGGAGGGGGATTAGGCTCTGGGGTAGAGCCTGTATCACAAAATTAATATAAATGTTTAATAAAAGGGGGAACTCCTCTTTAAAGTGGAGTAAATAAAGACTTCCACTTATAGCATCTGTAGGTGTCAAGTGTTTTTGTAGAATGTAGCTGGGAATATATAAGTATGTATATGTGTATATATACATATACATATACATACATACATATATACATACATACATAGATATGTACTGTTCAGCTTCCTTCAGGTATTATCCCACGTCATTGTAGATGATAATACCCAAAGGAAGCTGAACAGCATACATGTAAGTACCCACGAAAACTTAAGAAAAACAAATATATAAATATATATGTATATGTGTGTGTGTGTGTGTGTGTGTGTGTGTGTGTGTGTGTGTGTGTGTGTGTGTGTGTTTGCGGGTACTTACATGTATGGTATTCAGCTTTGTTCAGGTATTTTCCCACGTCATTATAGTTGTGCTTTTAAAGTTGTAGCAATGTTTCCGCAGAATCTCATCTGCCATCATCAGGCTTCGGTATTGAGTTTGTCTGTGAGTCAGGCTATCACAGCCGTTTCAGTTTTAAATTTGGGGCTAGCCTACGCTATGCCAGAATGTTTTTTTTTCTTCATCCTGATTGGTTGGGAGTCTTGGTCTGTGTTTATTGGCCTTGGAGTTTGCTGTGTTCTACTTGATTGGTGTTTCTAATATCTTCTGTCTGTTTTGCGGCTTTTTTGGTCTTGATTGGCTGGCAACATTGTGTTTCCTGTATTGGAGGCTTTTAGTGCAGCTTGGCTCAGAGTAAATGGATGGCTATCATTTATTAGGAAGCTAGGTTTCATCTGGGTGCCTGGTTGGGGTGTGTTTGAGCTGGAGGTAGCAGGGGGGATCTGTTTGTGCTCAGGTATTTGCCTGGCTTGTGGTATGGAGATTTTTTTGTTTGAGAGTGCAGGCTTTATATATATAAATATTTATATATTTTATAACCGTTATACAGCATATATATATAAAAATCTGGTTGCCCATTTCTTTCACACTTCTCTGGAGGAAATGCTAGCATCTGCTGTGAATGCCCTTAGTTGGATTCCTGCATGAAGCATGCTGGCTGGGAATTCTGGGTGTTGAACTCCACATATCTTTCAGTTGCTCAGTTCAAAAAACACTAGTTCAAATGCATATCTCCATTTCTATTAATTTGTGGTAGTTCCTTCCAAGGATAAGTAGCAGTTTAATAACAACACTAACTCAGATATTCTATAGTCATTTGAATGGTAAACTCTCTCAGCCAACCCTCCTTTATATCCTCAATGAAAAAAAAACCACTTTCTAATGCAACTTTGTGTTTCAATTGCTGGTTTTTACAATTGCCTTTTGAGTGTATGCTGCCCAGGGTCTCAAATCATTATGTGATGTATAAATAAGTAAATAAAATTTATGAACTGGGCAAAGCTAGACACAACTTTTGATTGGAAAAATCCAACCAATCTCAATCGTATGAGATCATAAAACATTATTTATTCTGGCACATTACCAAGAGCTATCTGATTGCAATTAAGATTTTTTTTTCTCGTTCTTTTTAACGTAATTTGGAGACCCAATTTAGTATCAGAGGAGATTCTTTTGAAATATATGCAAAGAGAAATTATCTTTGTCATGGAGAATTCTGTAATAAATTATTTTTAACTGAAGAATTTCTTTACTGCCTAGTTCAAATGTAATTCTCTCCTACTCTGTGATTAAATTGTTTATATACCATGGCTAAATCATCCTTTATTTAGAATCTTTAAACATTAACCAGTCTGTCTTATTACTGACGCTGTTCAAGCATTTTTTCCTTGACAAGTTGATGGATGTTTCTTTTTTTGTAGATTGAGCATCTTTTTAGTAGATGAAATAAACTTACAACATGTACTTCTAATTATTTCACAAGCAATTCACTATATCACTTTAACAAATGTTCACAAATAAAGACTCTGGAATCAAATATATGCTACCTGCTATTGCTTAGACCCATTAATTACCTTTATAAAGTTCCAAGTTACTTCTATCAAACATCAAGCTACATAAAAATGCAGGATGGATAACCAAGATTTCATTAGAAATTCTTCAGCTTGTTTTGGTTTCCTATTACCTGAATCACTTCAACACTTACATTGAATCCAAGGATGCTTTCAGTTTACTATTCCTTTTTTGATATACCTTTGTGTTGGAAGATTTCTATAATAATATAATTCTGCATATTCAAATTTAGTGTCATTCTACACTTTAACATTAGGCATGTTAGAACGGAAAAGTGTTTGTTTCTAAGGGTCCAGATATTCAGTTTTTCTACAAAGTTTGATTTCCAGAGATAGATAAACACAGGCAGCTGAGAATCTATTGCTTATCTATTTTTGAGACATCTTGATATATCAAAGTTCCAATGTTATTTATTAGGATATATAATTGTAATCCAATTAGTGCCAAGAAGCAGAAACTTTAAAAAATAAACAAATTAGTCTATTGGACCATGGGAGCAAATGTCACCTTACAAGGTTGACTTTGCTCAGGTAGATTAGATTTATATTACAATTTAACACAGCATTCACAGTCTCTCAATTTAATGATAAAATTCACACTTTAAAATTACTCATCAGGAAAATTCAGTTCATCTGTGTTCAGCAGTAATTTTTACTCTACAGATTTTCATTTAAAAAAAATACAGATAAAAATGTGTTGCTTATTCTCAGTATAAGTAAATTAAGGTTTATAATGGGTTAATTTCCTCTACCTGAATGGGCAAACCATGTGTGTTAAAACACCCAGAGAGATGCTGACTTACCTGAATTGGAACTTGACTGGCTATCCTGGGAGTAGCTCTCATTTCCATCCGAAATGGATTGTTGCGACGAAGCGGCGACTGTAGTTTGACTTCTTTTTTTATTCACTTTCCGCTCCAACAACCGCTCTTCGTCGTCATCCTCGCTTTCGCTTAAGTCATCAAAACCAAAGTATTTAATTTTGTAATTGGAGCTCCCAGAGGTTCTGGACCCGCCTTCGCCACCCCCGCCTTCGTCGTTGTCGTCAAAACCAAAAAATTCTAACTTGACGTCCTTCTTGGATTTGGTATTGCTAGGTCGGAATCGAGTGGTCGTCTTGGCCGTAGCGATGTCAGCTTTCTTCCGCAGACGGCCTGCTTCCCCCAGGTCAGTGGGCGTAGCCGTGGCGAATTCATCCATGCGGTCCATGGTGTCTTGTATGGTGACGTTGCAAACCGACAAGCAGGATGGATGGAGAACAGTGTAGTCTCTAGTCCTTCCGGTGCCTTTAAAACTGGTCCCACTACTTAGAGCAACCTTTCTCACTGGGTTCATACCATCTGCATTTGAATCACTGTTTGCTTTGGCTAGAGGTTGAAGAGTGCCATCCAGCAGCTTATCAAAATTTGACATTCCCTGCAATTTTGTTTTGCTTGATCTACAGTATGTCCGACAGTTACTTGGCCTGAGAACAGTTTGCATCAGTTCTTCGTTAATGGCTTCCTTTGGGTTCTCAATTTCTTCCTCCTTGACGAGCTCTTCGTCCTTGTGTTTTAACTCTGAAAGCGGTTCATCATCAAATCCTAAGATATATTCTCCTCTTTGGGCATCCTCGTTCTCATCTTCCCAATCATATAAGCCAGTTATTAGTGATCCTTTAGCATGGGATATGTCTAAGGGAGAGTCTCTGTTGGCAATATGGCAATCCCAAGAGTCATGCGAATCCTTGATTTCAATGTTGTATCCAGAAATTTCTGCTATTTGAGCGTTCACACTATTGTCTTCGGCATTCTTGTATAGGAAATGGCTGTTCTCGTTGTCCTCGGGATAACTCAGGGCAGTATCTAGAAAATAAAAACCAGTGAAAGAAATATATACCTGACACTTCAAATTGAAGTGAGGTTAACAGCATTTTTTCATCAACAGATTATAAAAGCAGATGTTTTTCTAAATAACACTTTCCCTGTTTTGGCATGTTTGACTTAAATACTAAGCATCTTGTTTACAGCATTCTCCATAAACAAGCTAATGACTGAAGGAAACAGTTACATCGAAAAAGAAAAACACTTCTGCCCAAGCAAGAGGGAAATTTTGAGAAAAATGCCTCAATAAAATGACATTTTCTAACCATTATGTATGAGAGCCAGCAAAGTCTCATGTTGCACTGGGAAGACAGGCCAGTCAATCACCCTTATGCAGCTCAGTGCACCATGCAGAATAGTGTTTGTGGGAGGTTGAGACACTGCTCTTAGATATTAGCAGTGTTCCAATATTTGAGGGGCTACCACAAGGAAGAGAGTGGGTCAACCAATACTCCAAAGTACCTTAAGGCAGGATAAGAAGCAACGGATGGAAACTAATCAAGAAGAGAAGCAACCTGGAATTACGGAGAAAATTCCCAACAGTGAGCACAATTAACCAGTGATACAGTTTGGCTTCAGAAATTGTGAGTTATCACTGGAGGCCTTTAAGAAGAGACTGGACAACGATTTCTCCAGAATGGTATAGGATCTCCTGCTTGAGCAGAGGTTGCACTAAAAGACCTCTCAAAGTCCTTTCCAACTCTGTTATTCTGTTACATATAAATACATACCCCATAAAAGTACTGCAAGTAACAATGCAAATTTGTCAGCCATTTTACAACTTACTGAAAGCAGCACAGGTTGCTTTCTAGACTCACGACTATAATTGAGCCTGGAATTATAGCCATAAGTTGTGGTGGTCGTTAAGCAGGTCACCATGGGACCGTGAGTGATTTTAAAATCTTTTTACAACCTAAGTGTAAAAAACCCAACTCACCCAGCCAGCTTTCATGCATGATGGCACTAGAATTCACAATTTCCATGTTTGTAGCCTGGTGTCTTAACTAACAGGACCAAACTGGCTCTCATATATTGTGATATATTGGCATCTAAGAGCTATTTTATCCATTCTCTTATTTCTAAAATTAACTGCAGGTAGTCGACTTACAACAGTTTGCTTAATGACCAAAGTTATATCACTGAAAAAGGTGCTGGGCAACCAACTCATATTTATGACAGTTGCGGGGTCCAGCTATTGTGACCTTCAAAGTCAACGGGGAAATCAGTTTCACTTGCTAATTCACTTAACAACGATGGTAAGAAAAGTTATAAAATGGGGCAAAACTCACTTAGCAACATAAATGTTGGACTCAATTGTGGTCATAAGTTGAGGAGTTCCTGTATTGTACAGCTAAAACAGTTCTCAGGGTGATGCACCACAAAACCACAACTTATTGAGGTGACACATTGGGAACTACTTGGAATCAGAAGGGAGGGAGTGGGAAGGGAGACTCTTGTATGAGCAGAAATGCCTTCGATTCATTTACATATATACTAAATATAAGTAATTGTCATTTTTTGAGTCAATCGCAGCAGACATTTTTCTTCCGTTTCACAAGATTTCCTTTTGAATGATAGGGAAATGAAGAATGTTATGTGAGTCATTTCAAGAGCGGGTAAAAAAAAACCAGAAGCAATCGTACGTGTATAAATATTAGCTCTGAAATCATTTGCAAATTAGAATTTCTATTCCATTCAAAAGGAAGAGTAAAATAGAGACTCACGAATGGAGCAAGCACAGGTATTTATATATTGCCGGCACTTATTTCTCCAAAAAATTGTTTTCTCTTAGGGCTGCATAGGGCCTCTATGGCTTTGTAGTGCTCAGGGGCATGTACAGTATGTTGTTCTTGCCAACAACTAGTCAGCAAACTCCTTTTTATCTGACATTATTGCTATCATCACAGAAGGCCTCCCTATGATGTCAGATAAAGAGGCAACTGCTTTAAAGAGTTACAAAGAGGCACTGTGTGTGTGTGTGTGTGTGCCCGGACTCCTAAAGACAAAATGCTACACCTCCCTATTTAACATTGCATTTCTCATGTCCTACTTCTGATGATATGTAGGGTTTGAGAAAAAAGTTTTAACTATTGAACCATTTGCTGAAAGGATTACTTAAAAGCAGTTAGCAGAAAAAGGCTACCAATTCTAACTTTTTATTTAAGGAAGATGACTTCCCCAAAACCTCCTTTTTAAAGCCCTTTTGAAACACATGATTAATATAACCTCAATATTTTGGATATGACTTCAATGGAGCCTGCTTATAAGTGGGTGCAACTATGAGCTAAACGACTTATCTAAACTCATGGACTTGCCTAAAATTTATGCTATTTCAAATATCCACCTTGTAAGGTCTTCCCATTAATGGCACTCATGGGAGATAGTTTGATTTGCAGGTTCTTAAGCACTCAAGCCAAACATTCCTTGTAGAATCTACAGCAGGGGTGTCAAACTCAAGGCCCATGGGCCACATCCAAAGAATTGACCTGTGGTGCCTCTGCCAGCAAAAACAGAGCTTGGGGGGGGGGGCGCACATGAGGGGCCTCCTCTCCCACNTGGGGGGGGGGGCGCACATGAGGGGCCTCCTCTCCCACCAGGCTCCATTTTCACTAACGGGGTTAGCAAAACAAACTAAAAACAAAAAGAGAAATGTCTCCCCCTTTTGCATTTGAGCAAAAGAAGAAAAAGAAGGGAAGAGAGCAAGGAAGGAAAAATAAAGAAAGAGGGGAAGGAAGAAAGGAAGAATGGGGAGGGAGGGGAGATTATAATGAGAGTGAGGGAGGGCCCGAGGGAAGTCCTGCCTTAGCCACAGGTGCCCCCCTCCCACACAAGTGACAGTGGAACTGGCCACTCCCCCTGCCCCCTCCCAGGTCAAACACAACCCTGACGGGCGGGCGGCCCGCAATGAAATTGAGTTTGACAACCCTGATCTACATGTTCTAGCAAGGGACAAAGATAAGCCTTGATTGCTCCCCTTTCGTGCTTCTTAACTTGGTGTGCCATGTATATCATTTCACTTCAGCTGAGCCTGGAGGACCAAGCTTGACAATAATGTCAAGGCTGGAATCCTGAATCACAATTCCTACAGAAGTCAATCTTAAGCATGCACAAGCAGACCTGAAAGCAATACTCTGGGGTTAGGGGGTCTCCAACCGTGGCAACTTTAAGACTTGTGGCCTTCAACTCTGGGAGTTGAAGACCACAAGTCTTAAAGTTGCCAAGGTTGGAGACCCTTGCTCTGGGTCATATGTAGCAATAGCATATTCAGAGTAATGGGCAGCTGTATTTTTATTTCCAGTTCCTTTTTTAGTGATCCTCACCATGCAATTTCTTTAAAAAAAAAAAAAAACAGCCATACAATAGAACAATCTTTTTATAAAGTTGTCCACTGTTGCTCTACGTTAGTCTTTTCCTGGTGGTGAACCACTTCCAATGTTCATCCAAATTTCTAGTTTGGACTGGGTTTTGCCCCAACAGTTATGACTTCCTATTTGCTTATATCTATCATTCATTCATACATACATAACACACACACAATACATACAATATCTCTAGCTGCCCATCTCAGTCAATGATTCTCGGTGGCTTACAATTCCAAAAAAAAAAAAAACATGTTACAGTTAAAATACCAGANCGGTGGCTTACAATTCCAAAAAAAAAAAAAACATGTTACAGTTAAAATACCAGAAATGTTTTACAGCATTAGCTGCATTCACCATTGTAAATCCAATTTTCCAAGTCTGAAAATTCCTGCTGAAGTTCTTAATTCCGTTTGGGTGTGAGAGACTGGCTGTGAGGAGGGAGGAAAGGGTTTAACTATAACAAATTATTTGACATCTTTTGCAAACTTGATTACTTCTCTTCTCATTTATAATTCCAGATCACTTATGAGAAGGTACAAATATTAGGACCAGTTTCCTAACATTGATCTTGTTTCACTCCATATTTGGAAGAAACAAAAGACAATTTCACCATTACAACTACCTTATTTATGACAGTGTGGTGCTGCACTGATAGACTAATGTTTCTATCAGAAGAGAAACATTAAGTAAACACCACCCAAAATATAACTCAAGAATATGTGCACCAAAGTACTATCAAAAAAGACAGAATTGATGCTTTTGAACATTAGATATCTCCAGACAGAGCAGAAAACCTGGACTCTATGATTTTTTTTAAGAGTATCTGCCATGGATAGATAAAATATATCTGGCAACAGCGGCCATCAGTGTAGGACAGTATTGCAAATTATAACAGCTGCATAATTTGCATGGTAAAAAGACTGTGGCAGGTAGCAGAATTTGCATATCACCCTAAACCACAGTTTAGCGCAACTTAGATAAGCCACAAATCTCCTATTTTCCATTTCTTCAGTACTTTTTAACTTTTCTGATTAAATTACAGATCGTTATTTTGTTCGATGTTGGCTATGGTTAAACTTAAAAAGTTTTAATAATTTTTCAACTTGTTTGGATTAACATATTAACATAACAGCTAAATAACATACACTTAATGTGTTAATCGTTTTATCAGTACAGACACTGACCATAATTTAAGCTTTTAATCTCCCAGCCACACAGGAGAGGCAGCCAAGCATTGTTCACTATGGCTCATTTGGGTGGCAATAAACTATGGTCTAATATGACATAACAGATACTTACAATCCAATGCTCAAAGCAAAATGCCTTTAAATCTTATGAAAAGTACAGAAGAAAATCCAATGAAGAAAAAAAATATTTTTAGCATTCCAACAGAATTATGTCTACTAACCGAAGTGCAAGGTGATGAGGACACAACTTTGTTTTAAATGGCTCAGTTTCTAGGACCCAGAAAAAAACCAAAACAATGTCTTCACTTTGCTATGAAATAACACACCTGAACTTTGCTTAATTTTATAAATATATGTGTACGTTACCATAATTTGACTACATATGCAGGCACATGCCTAGTGAATGAAGAGTTGTTATTTTACCAAGGATTTCAGGAATCCAGATGACTATTACTCTGTGGGATTTCATCTGAGTAAGTAAACACCATATGTTTTTCTTTCAATTCTTGAGCAGGTGGATTTCACTAATGAATAGTATTATTACCCTATGATTTTCACCAGAAGCTTGAGTTCTATTAAAACCTTCAATTTTGTATCCTTTTTTCAAGACTCAGTATTTTCAAAAACCAGCACACATGCACACACATATTGTGTGTACATACATACATGCATACATACATACATACATATATATATATATACACATATATATACATATATATACGCACACAGAGAGAGTTCTACATTAACACTTCATATGTAATTTAAAACAGTTGGACATTTATAGCAAGAGAACAAAACATGCCTCTTTTTCTCCCTACTTATTTCTGCATTAACTTACTTTTAATGATATTAAAAGTGATATTTACATGTTTTAGTAGTTTTATTTTCCTAGCCTACCCCCTGGGTAGAAAAGTATCCACTCTGAAGACAGAGCAGAAGGACATTACAATTACATTTCTATTCTACTTCCAATATGCACAGTTCTTTTAAGAAAATGCCTTCAATTAACACACTACTTAAGCTGAGACAGTAAGTAATTGAATTTTAACTGTTCCAAAACTGAAAAGTTGAAAGCTATTAAGTGGTAATCAGGCACACTCTTACGGCTTTGCAAAGATTGTTTAAGGTTAGCAAAAGGCTTTGGATTTGTTGAAAATGTTATTTAAATGCCAATAGGAGTTTTTAGCATATGAATGCAATGAAGTTTGATGATGTATTTGTAGATTAAAACTGCCTGTAAACAGAATAGGAAGTAGATTAAAGCATTGTGGAAAAGGCAGCACCTCTGATAACTTCCTGAATTACCCCAATAATCCAAATAGGAGTCTTGGATCCAAATAGATCAGGTCTCCAAACTTGGCAACTTTAAGACTTGTGGACTTAGCCATGCCAGCTGGAGAATTCTGGGAGTTGAAGTCCAAAAGTCTTAAAGTTGCCAAGTTTGGGGACCCTGAAATAGCAATATTGTTTCAAAGAAATCACCCACCCACTACACAAATCATTGTAGGTGATGGTTTCAAAAACTGGCCCTGTGCTAGTCTATAGCAGATTTTAACGGCTTGGATTAGCAAAGTGACTGAGAAAAGAATTAACAATGGACAGCTAAAATACCATTTGGAGGTACTGTATTATTCTATTTAAAGAAATCTTCCCTTAAGATTTTCTTCCTATGAAGAAAAATATGCCCATTTCAGACCAATGACCTTGCAATGTTCCTCTATATAAACTAATACAAGAGACTGTGTATAAACTATACAGACCTTGCTGTTCCAGGAAGTAAAAAATGTCAGAGATGCCAATAAGGTTTTTTTCTCATCCAGACCATGCCGATCCAGCCATTTAGATAGCTTTCTAGAAGTTTCTCCTCCTCCTCTCCCACCCCCAGAAGCCAGCTTGGTATCATCCAGAGAAACAGAACACTCTGGCATTCATCAGAATACTTTGTTCCCAGAGTAGTTTCCTCCATCCTTTCATTTTTGAATTGTATTCTTTCATATTATATTAGAATTACACATTTTAACTCAAGTACATGATCAAGTATAGCACTGGAAGCCTGAGTATTTTTAAACCAATACTAAGATGTGTAATGTTGGAAGATGTTGCTGATTCTGATTAGTGCTGTATGATAGGGAAGAGATTATGTTGATCATGTGGCCTTTTATATGAATTTTTTAACTTGCATTCACTGAAGGATTAAGGGGATTCTGATATTGGTGCTTTTAACAATAAATTTTACGTTTGGTTATTTAGAAACAAATTAGGGAGGCTAATTTGCCAAACATTGCAAAGATTCCCATCTCCTTATGATATATGGGAGGTGTCCAAAACCATCTTCTTCCTCACCACCATTGCCAAGTACATGCCAACTGGAGCAATTCCAATCAGAAAACAAGCATTTGGCAAAGACAATGACTGGCAAGCTGGCTTGCCACACTGGCCTACCCGTCAACGTTGTGCACAACTGCACTGCATGAGCATACCTGCAGCTAGAGGGATAGCACTGCTACTTCTGAAGTCTTCTTCTGCCGTGTTTCTGGCCAAATTCTTCTCTTTCAAGTCATGCACGGCATTATCAAAAGACACAACTTTGCTGGACAAAGTGTCTTCACCAATCAAGGGAGGAAATTTGCTGTTAGACTCAAGTATAGAAGAGAAGTCTTCTGGCTGAGAAGCTTCAAGTGACTCCAACTGAGAAGAGCCTTTTGCTTGGGACACGTTCTTAGAAGAAACTGGCAAAGATTCTTCATCGCTGTCAAATCCAAATGGATCTTCTATTGCTTCTTCTTCTACTTTGGGTTTCTTAGGGATCTCAGAAATATCTGGCTTGCTGTTGGGCCTCTTCTGGCCTAGCTTGGCCATAAAGGTAGTTTCTCCCCATTTTGTACTGAGAGTGGTCCGTTTGTTTGAAAAAACTTCATCAAATTTTGAATTGCCATTACCACCTTTCCTGCTATATGTCTTCCCAAATCTGGATGTCATTTTGACGCCTGTTTCATATTCTCTGTGGAAAGAGAAAAATTGCTTTAAAATACAATTTCAATTTTATTTAAAGGAACATTTGTGTATTTCACATTTTAAAATGGTGAACAAAACCCCTGGCATTTTGAAGCTGCATTAAAAAAAAATCCCTCAAGAGGTGATGAAACTAAAAATAAACTAAAATAAAGGCATGGTTCTTTACACGTTACTTGCACAAAAAGAAAATGCCCAAGAGTTGAACTAAAGAAGTTTGCTTTCCCCCAAAAGTATGGCATGTGAGATCAAGAAAATATTGTAAATGATTTTTTTGTTGACGCAAAAACATTTTTATCTATGGCTAAAAACTCTTAACCACTCGCTTTGTATAAATCAATATTGCAAGATAAAGGGAAGAAAACAGCTGAAGATGAGGGAACTGTTCCACATTTTAATGTCTCTTACAGGTGCAAGTTTTTTATAGTGAATATAAGCCAATGCCATCTGTCGAATTTCATCAGCCCCGATACACAGATAAAGAAAACATGTCCTCCCTGCCCGCAAACACTGTGGATATTAATAAGGAATTTGAGAATGTTACATATAATAAATGGTTCTTCAACCAGCATATTTTCACAGATAAAAATGGACAACTGTTCACAGCTAGGCTTATAATATCTCAGCCTGATCCTGGACGGCCATTCTCAGGTCCTCATAAACTAACCTACATAATGAATGAATTTGGGCCATATAGTTAAGGTATACTTCAGAGAAGTCCGTTAAGTGATAACTGTGGTAAACAAATTCTGTGAATACAGCCCATCTTTGTTAATACATTTTCCCATGTATCCCACCATAAACACTCCACGTCATCTCCAAAGTAGAGTGTATTATACTAGCCAATTGTCGATGCAATACAGTTATGACTGCTTATTGCCAGAATATAAAGAGAATCACACTTTTTTTCACCAGGGTCTATGTATAAAACCTATCTTAAGAATACTCTGAGACTGGTATTTGACTAAAGAGCATGAACATTAACAAACTTAACCTAAAGGCATATTTACATACTTGAATGTTAACTGGATTACAGTATTTACAACACAGAAGATCCAGTTAGACCACTGGCTTTCTACCTGAAAACACGCCTACAGCACTTGTTCATTGTACAGCTTTTCTGAACCTGAATGCTCCAGATGCATTAAAATATATCAAAACTTTCTTGATATTAAGGTAGTGGGATTGGAGCAATCCGGAGATGTTTTGTACCAAAAAAAAATGCTAACAGAACAGGTCCCAGGTGATCTGTACTCATATAAGGAACTAAATTTGGCAGATAGGAACACTGGTGGCATTCATCAACGTATTTTAGCAATAGCTGCCAAATGATTTCTCTCACCAAGGAAGTCTACTGTCAGGAGACATGGTCAAGTGTTTTATTACTGGGAAGGAAAACAAAACCAAGAGGGAGCCAGAAGCTGCTGTAGCAGCAGCCAAGGAATCTACCTACTTCACATAGGCTATAAGATGGTGATTAACAACTGGCATTTACTTTTTTGAAACTAAAAAGCGGGGACATCTTTGAATCTTTTATCTATACCTTCTTCCCAGTAAGCTTTGATCATACAATCCCAGTCCTGTCCCTTCACTATATCTAATTCCCTCCAATCCTATCCTGCCCCTGACTGTGATTCAGCTTACTGGGTCCTTCTTCCCCCCCCCCCCAAAAGCTTTGATCGCACAGTCTGATCCTGTCCCTGACTGAGAGATCCAGTTTGCAGCTCCACTGGCTTTCTCTCCCTGTATCTTATTCTATCATCCCCACCCTCCTGTTTTTCACTGGCAGGAATAATTTCAAGAAACCCAAGATCTGCCAAGGCAAAACTTCAGTCAGCCTCTGCAGACTTGGCATTAAGGGAGGGTGAGAGAGAGAACACCTTATTATCTTCCTTTTCTCTCCCTACAATTAGGTCTAATTAGGCTAGGAAGTTTCATGCTCCCAAGAAGCTCAGCCAAAGCCTTAAATTAGACAAGCCTTGTCTGAAATGACTCCCTTAACCTACCATTGGGAGAAGCCAGGAGTACCTATCAGGATTTTCCTTCCTTCCTCTGCTTCCCTCCCTATCTTCTTTCTTTCCTTCCTCCACTTCCCTCCCTCCCTTCCTTCCTCTGCTTCCCTATTTTCCTTCCTTCCTTCCTTCTTTCCTTCTTGTTTCTGTCTCTCCCTATCTTCTTTCTTTCCTTCCTCTGCTTCCCTCCCAATCTTCCTTCCTTCCTTTCCTTCCTCTGCTTTCCTCTCTATCTTCTTTCTTTCCTTCCTCTGCTTCCCTCCCAATCTTCCTCCCTTCCTTCCTTCCTCTGCTTTCCTCTCTATCTTCTTTCTTTCCTTCCTCTGCTTCCCTCCCAATCTTCCTTCCTCTGCTCCTCTCTTTCACTGTCTTCTTCCTTCCTTCCTCTGCTTCCCTCCCTCTCTACGTTTTCCTTTGTCATGAGTATCCTCGGCCAGGCATCAAACACCACCAACCACCACAACGCTGCCAAGAAAGTTGCCCTTGCACAAAGTGTTGAAATGAACCCAGAATTCATCTCGCCACATCAAAGCCCCGAAAGGCGCATCCGGGATCCCTTCCGTCTCTTTTTTTTTTCTCCTTTTTTTAAAGAGGGCTGGGGGGAAGCGGAGAGAAAGGGGCGGCTAACGGTGGCCTCGACAGCCCTCCCCCCTCCGCTTCCCGTCCACCCCTTTTCCTCAGCTGCCCACCCCGCCCTCCCAGGCAAAGGGCCCAGATCAAGGGGCAGCCCTCCGTTCCCGATCCAGGCCGGGCCGCCTCCCCGCCGGGGGAGAACCACGGGCATGTGTGGGCGGTGGTGAATGGGGTCTTTGGGGAGAGGAGGCCACCAGGAGATCCCCGCCTGACGGGCTGATCCGGCCCCCACCCGGCCATTTCCGTCCCCAGCGCCTGCGTGGCTTTCCGCCGACAGACGCGCCTTCCGCTTCCATCCCCGGCGAAGCCGCGGCGTCGCCCAGTCCCGGACAGGCCGCGGCTGATCCTCTCCTTTCAGCCCGGAGGAGGCCGGCGAGGCCTGAGGGTGGGTGGAGGGGGGGGGGGTGCCGTGCCGCCTTGCTTACCTCAGGAAGCCCGGGAGGAGCGGCGGGCAGGGCCTCCTCAGCCGCCGCCGGAGCCGAGCGACCCTCCGCGGCCCGCCTAGGGCGGGAGGACGCGGCGTCGCCTCCGCCGCCCCCTGCGCCGCCGCTTCCTGCGCGCCGGGGGGAGGACGACGACTACGATGGCGGCGGCACTGCGAGCAGGGCCCTGGACCATCGCGCCGCCATTTGCCCCCGCTGCTTCCGTCACGGAGCGCCGCCCCCCGGCCCGGCCGCCGCCAATCCGCGCCAGCCTTACTCAGCCCGCCCGACGGGCCCGCGCCGCGCCTGCGCAACGCCTCGCGGCGGGGCGCGGCCGAGCGCCAACGCGCATGCCAGCCCCGGAGGCTGCTAGGAATTGTAGGCGGCGGGCGATGGCTGTGCTGACTCAGCGCCCGGGGAGGCTGGGAAAACGGCGCTGGCTGCGTTCCCTCCTCCCTGTCGTCCCCCCCCCCCCCCCC
>BHFT01002923.1:73285-106056 GCA_004320025.1 Laticauda laticaudata
CCCCCCCCCCCCCCAATCCCCACTTGGCTTCGCAGCTCGGCCTGGCGGCCTGGTTGCCGCCTTTTAGAAAGCACTTTTGGCTTCCAGGAGTGGCCTCCACCTCTAGGATTTCCTTGTGGTCTCCGATCCAAATTTAGGGGACAGAATCGGGAATAGAATAAAAAAGAGAATCGAAGAGAATAAGAAATAGAACAGAATAAGGAATAGGAATAGTACAGAATAAGGAATAGAATAGGAATTCGAATAGAAATACAATAGAAATAGAATAGAATAAGAAATCCCCGCTCCTTTAACCTCAAAACTATCCACTATTGACCTCACCCCATTCCTAAGAGGTCTGTAAAGGGCGTGCATCAGTGCCTCCCGTCCCTGTCCTATTGTCTCCATTTATTCGTGCCTATTTCCTGTATTCTTATTCATGTTTGTACTTATACCTTTCATGCAAGCGATTGACAAATCAAATAAATCAAATAAATAAATAGGAATAGAACAGGAATTAGAGCAAAAAAAAAAAAAGAATAGGAATAGAATAGGGAATAAAATAGAATATAATAGAATAAGAAATAGCATAAGAAATCGTATAGAATAAGGAATAGAATAATATAAATAGAAAGAATAAGAAATAGGAATAGATAATATAAATAGAATAGAATAAGAAATAGGAATAGAATAGGAATTAGAATAGAAAAGAATAGGAATAGAATAGGGAATAAGAAATAGAATAGAATTAGAAATAGAATAGATTAAGAAATAGGAATAGAATAGGAACAGAAAAAAATAGGATAGAATAGAATAGAACAGAACAGCTGGAAGGGACCTTGGAGATCTTCTAGTCCAGCCCACTGTTCAAGCCGGAGAACCTATACGATTTCAGAAAAGTGGCTGTCCAGCATTAACCAAGCCCATCCTGTTTTCAGGCATTTTTCATCACCTCAAAGTGCTGCCTAATCTACCAAGGTGACACTATAATTGCTACTGCTAGCAATTCATCAAAATTTATGTGGCCACCCATGTCATTTTAAAACTATAATAAGTTTAAAAAGATGAACAGCTAAAAACAATTACTGTTAAAGAGAGAGAGAGAGTAACAAGGGGTCGGGAATGCCACAAAGCCCCTTTGACATCAGTTTTACTTGCTGACAGGCACATCATTGTTTGCAAACAAATTTAATAAATAATTGTTTTGACCAAGGCTGGCATCAGAAAACACAGCGCTCCCTTAATCTCAGAAAAGAGGAGGGGATGGGGAGAAGAGAGGAGAGAGGACAACTGTTGTTTTTTACGCAGAACTAAGCCACCTGCATGTATCCCCAAAAACAGATTAAGCAACTTTGGGGTACTTTGAAGCTCCTTGAAGACTTGGGGCTATTTACTTTGGAGATAATATTAGGGGAGAGACGGGTAATCTCTGTGTTGGAGGAAATAGCCAGGTCCATTTCCAAGCTGGGAGAAAGGCATTGGAGACAAAATGGAGGCTGGAGGCTGTTTGGAAAGAAGGGTCCATTTATTGATGAAGCAGAATCACCAAAGCACGTGAGATTCTGGGCAGCTGAATACATGGGAGTTGAGAGTAGGGAGTATTAATACCTTATCTTGGGCTTTGCACTTGAACTTCCTGTTCCTGCGCAAGGACATGTATTCTGTTGGTTGTTGTCAGACTCATGGGGCCATATACCAATCCTAGGAATTTGTCTGAGCTAAGTTTGGTTCAAGCTTGCTGGGGGTGGTGCAACTGAGATGATGCAACGAAGGGCTTTGTGTTCTGAAAGGGTGTTGGGCAATTCCTATTGTGGCTTAGGGCCCTTCCCACCTTTGTTGGATCTTGGACGAGGGTATTTGCTTATGAATAGAGCTAGCTATCTCTTTATCTCTTAAGTGCTGACATCTGCTTGAGGGCTAGTAAGAAAGGAGGGGGCTGCTTTCCAAGAGCACGTTTCTCCATTTCTCATTCAGGAAAATATAATATTCTGCCTTTTTAATATTTTTCAAAATATTTCTTCTAGAAGAGGGGTGGGTGCTAACTTTCTACATATGAAAGACAAACATTAGGCTGGAAAAATCTGGACGTATCTTCTAACTAACATCTTAAAGCATAAAGTTTTATAAGTTCACAAAAAAGTAATGGCGCTTAATAGAAAAATAATTAAAATAAATTTTATTGATAGAATTTAATAAAAAGACTTTTTTAAAAAGATAAAAGCCACTTGCTTACTCCAGGCTTCCACCCATCTCCAGACTGTTGCCTCAGAGATGGATACAGATCCAAATGGTATCTGGAGTTCTTGAAGGACACAGATTTCCAGTTCTTTTAGTGCAAGGGTCTTCAAACATGGCAAATTTAAGACTTCTGGACTTCAACTCCCAGAATTCCTAAGCTAACATGACTGGAGGAGGAAATCTGGGAGTTGGTCCACAAGTCTTAAAGCTGTCAAGTTTGAAGACACCTGTTTTAGTGTTAGATGGACCACCTTCAATCTTGACTGATGTCTCCCAGTGATCAATCAATCTTTTCAGGGAGGGATTTGGTGCATGTATTCCCATAACACCAACATCCCTGAAGGAGGATGACTTCCGTTCATTTTTTGACTTGACATTGTCTGAAATTTTCTGGCAATGAGAGCAATCAAGGGAACAGAAGTTGCCTTCAGAAGTTGTGGAAGCTTCATCCCTGGAGGCTTTCAAGAAGAGACTGGACTGCCATCTGTCAATGTTGGTGTAGGGTCTCCTGCTTGGGCGAGGGGTTAGATTAGATGACCTACAAGGTCCCTTTCAACTCTGTTATCCTGTCTGTTTGTCTCTCTCTCTGTCTAATCAGCTATCTGTCTCCTGGTATGCTCAAGCCCTCTGGTTGACAAAGAGCCAGAATCCAACTCATATCCAGGACTTGCAAAGTTCATTATGAACTCATTTCATCTGTGATTTTGGAATTGATTTGGCCTTGACAAATAATTAAACTCAGGGTTGACTAAAAACAACCCTACCAAAGAACCACCAAGACCACCAACACTGACAGGGCAAGCCACTAGACCAGTGGTGGCTAACCTTTTTGGGACTGAGTGCTGAAACAGGACCAGCTCCCGGCTGCGTGTGCGTGGGAGCACCAGAAATGCGCGCTAGCCACCTGGTCTTCCACTTTCTAATGCACATGCGCATGTGAAGATCAGTTGGCCAGTGCTAGGGAGCTGCTCTTCCAGTTTGCAGCAATCCTGAGCACGTGAAAACCAGCTAGCCAGCATGCAGGCACATGCCAGAACCCATGCAGGCACATGCCAGAACCCAGAAGAGCAATGGGTGATGGGTGGAGTGCCCAGAGAGATGGCTCTGGGTGCCACTTCTGACACACATGCCATAGGTTCACTAAAACCTCATCATAGCACTAGACTATAAATTGAGAGTAAACTCCACTCCCTACTAGGCACTGATATTACCTAGTAGGGCAGTGGTGGCTAACCTTTTTTGGGCTCCTGTGCCAAAAATTGTGCGTGTGCTTGCATGCTCGCACTCGCGTGCCAGAATCCAGAAGGCAATGCGCGCCACCCCCTATGCATGCATGCACAATCCCCACTCATCCACCCATTCCACTGGCCCCTTACCTGCACTGCACATCACGGGTAATTTTCAGCCAGTTTGAGGCCTTTTTTTGGCTTCCCAGAGGCTTGAGGAAGGCTTCTGCAGGCTTTGTGGGCCAAAAACTAGCCCTGTTTCATCACTTCCCGTATTTTCAGAAAAACAGGAAGTGATGAAACGGGACTAGTTTTCGGCCTGCAAAGCCTGCAGAGGCCAGCAGGAAATCAGCTGAGGCACGGGCATGCGCAGTGAGGTAAGTTTGCATGCAGCCCGCGTGCTGGCACAAATGGCTGTGCATGCCACCTGTGGCACACGCGCCATAGGTTCGCCATCACAGTAGTAGGGTAATGAAGAAAACCAAGCTCAGAGAGTAGCAACTAAGAACCTTTACGAGGTTGACTTGTTTCCTGGTGCTCTATAACCACTATACCACACTGCCCCTTGATTCCAGTTCGCCTCAACCCCACCTAGCCTGGCAATGGGGACATTCATCAACATCTGGGGCACCACACTTTCCATAATCCTCTTCTACATTCCTCCCGTTTCCCTAGTACAACCACATTGTCTTCCTGTTCTCACAAATCCTCATTTTTCTCATTTCCCCCATCAAGACAGCCCGAATCCTGTTTGGCTGTATTCCTATATCAAACAAAGTGGGAGTTATGAATGCCATTCATTCAAAGCAAGTTGCTCCTTCATGCAGATTTCTGATTTCTGTGCATTTGAATCTTTGCTCCACCCGATTAGTAAGTTATGCTGAGGGACCATTTTGTTTGAAAGCGGCTTTATCTCTCCATAAAGAAAACCAAATAAATGGACTTTGAGCTATCCGCACACTGATTAAAAGGTGGTGCACTGAGAGGAGCAAGTGATGAAACGGAAATGAAGCTTGCTCACCTTTGAGCACAAGGAGACTTCTAACAAATGCCAAAAATGCAGCCTTAACAATATAGAAAAATACTTTGCATCTATGTATGTAGCGCACGTCAAATATTTAAACTGCAACCGTTTGTACATCAAACCTGGAAAATAGGTCAGAGTTATTACCTCCGTAACTGTTGTTAGTGCTATACCCGCGGGTCATCATATCGAGTTTATTTCTAAGCTGAGGTTGGATTAAAGCAGGGGTATCAAACTCAATTTCATTGAGCGCCACATCAGGGTTGTGTTTGACCTTGGGGGCCATGGTGGGTGTGGCCAGCTTGATAACACTCAGGTCGGGGGGGGCGCCTGTTGAGGCCCAAGCGCTGTGCCGGAGGAAACGGGCTCCTGTTTTCAGCTGGGATGGCCTCCTGCAACCCTCTGTGATGACCCAAGGCATGGCACAAAAGCAACAAAGTCACAAAAATAGGTCCCTTTAAGTCCTCCAACTTGGCCTCCAATGTCCAATTATCAGAGGCTGGAAGAAAAAAACTCCCCCTAGAACAGTTTTTAAAGAGAAGAAATTCCGTCAAAACTCAAAGTACGTATAAATTATGAATAAAAACCAACACAAACCACACTGCAGCAATTAACAAGACAGGGCACGATAAGGGATTGAAGATGTCAAAAGATAATGAAATACACACACTTGGGAGGACGCCAGAACTCAGATAAGACTTGACAAACCAGAATAATTTCACACTTTGCTTCCAGCAACGTTGCCATGAGCAGTTTGCCGTTTTAAGCAGTCTTCCCAGCTGCAGCCCATGAAGGGGATCAGGCCCTTTTCCTCCCCAATAAACCACGCAACTCACGTTGCTCCCTTCTCCATTCCTCCCTGCGTGCCTTAGGATGAAGAGGGGGTGGGCCTAGGTCTTTCTCTGAATGCCTAGCTGGCCCGTGCCCTTCCCCAATTTCCTCCACAACCTCCGGAGTCACACTCTCATTCCCTGTCAGTTGTTCCACCTCTCCCTCGGAATCGGATTCGGAATCGGATTCCAACAGGGGCATGACACCCTCTGCCAGTGAAAATGGAGCTTGGGAGGGCCATGTTTTCGCTAGCAAAGTCACCACGGGCTGGTCTTTCACTATTTCCAGGGTGGCCCCCACGGGCCAGATCTGGGTCCCAGGCCTTGAGTTTGACAACCCTGGATTAGAGGCTATGAAGCCAAGCCAACTCAAGGCACAGAGCATTCTCACTGCAACCCTTCTTGACAATCCAATTGGGCTTGTGGTTCAGGAGCCAAAGAAGTGGTGGGATTCAAAAATTTTTACTACTGGTTCCGTGGGGGGTGTGGCCTGGTGGATGTGGTGTGGCTTGGTGGGCGTGGCAGGGGAAGGATACCGCTAAATCCCCCTTCCCTCCCCTCCCCACCCTGCTTTCCAGTTCTGTTCTCTTGCGCAAGGCATCCAAAGGAGACCCAGCCGATCAGCTGGGACTCATGGGAGGCAGAGAATAGACGGGATTGGTGGGACCAGTTAGAGGTGGGATTTGCCAGTTCTCTGAACTATTCAAAATTTCCGCTACTGGTTCCCCAGAACTGGTCAGAACTGGCTGAATACCTCACCTCTGAAGTTTCCTCTTTCTTTTCAGCGTGGAAAAGCTACACCCAGCGATTTTGCTTTGCGGAAGAGAGAGATGAAATGCACGGGATGAAGAAAGTGGAGAGGGAATTATGTCATTTATGGATCTCACTTGAAAAAAATAAAATAAAACAATGAGGCTATCCTAGTCTAGAGCAGGACTAGTCCAACCTGGGCCACTTTTAAGACCTGTGGACTTCAACCCCTCGAAGGAAATGCAATGAAATTGTGGTCCCATACGTGGTTGTAAGGACGACCTCTAAAACCTGGAGTTTCTGCCCTGCGTTTCCTTTGGGGAGATCCACGGGGTCCTGAATGCAGGTCAGCCCTGATCAAGAGGAGGACCGAGAACCAAATCGGACCTGCAGCCCACTCGCTCTTCTTGAGAAATAGGCTTCCTCTTCAGAACCGACGGCGGGAGCCACTTTTTCACGGGCCGCCTGCCCATCTTCCCCAGCCGGTCCTGCCAACCGGACTTGGATGCTGCCAGAGCTTCATAAAGCTAAGCACAAAACGGGGGATCAAATTGTGGCCAGAGGGAATAAGGTTACACCCCCTTGCAACTGATAAGCAGAGAATCTCTTTGGTCTCTCTCCCTCTCCCTTTCTTTTTCTCCCTCTTTCTCTCTCTCCGCCCTGCCTCTCTCTCCCTCTCTTCTTTCTCTCTCCTCCCCTCCTTCCCTCTTTCTTTCTCCCTCTCTTCTTCTCTCCCTCTTCTCTCTCCCTCCCCCTCTCTTTCTCCTTCTCTCTTCACCTCTCCCTCCCTCTCCCTCTTTCTCCCTCTCTCCCTCTCTCTCTCCCCTCGCCCTCATCCCCTCTTCCTCTCTTTCTCTCCCTCTCTCCTCCTGTCTCCTCCTCTCCCTCCCTCCCTCTCTCTTTCTCTTTCCCATTTTCTCCTTCTCTCCCTCTCCCTCCCTCTCTTTCTTCCTCTCCCCTCTCCCTCTCCCTCTTTCTCCTTCTCTCTCTCTTTCTCCCCTCGCCCTCATCCCCTCTGCCTCTCTTTTTCTCTCCCTCCCTCCTCCCGTTTCCTCCTCTCCCTCCCCCCCTCTCTCTTTCTCCTCCCCATTTTCTCCTTCTCTCCCTCTCCTCTCTCTCCTCCTCTTTCCCTCCCTCTCTTTTTCCTCTCTCCCTCTTCTCTCCCTCTCCCTTTCTCCTTCTCTCTCTCATCCTCTCTCCCTCACTTTCCCCCTGTCCCTTCTCTCCCTCTCCCTCTTTCTCCTTCTCTCCTCTTTCCCTCCCTCTCTTTCTCCACCTCTCTCCCTCTCTCTCTCCCCCCTCTCTCTACCTCCTTCTCCCTCTCCTCTCCCTCCCTTTCTCTCCTCTCCCTCTCTTCTTCTCTCCCTCTCTCCTCCTCTCTTTTCCTCCTCTCCCTACCTCCCTCTCTCTTTCTCCCTCTCTTCTTTTCTCCCTCTCTTCTCCTCTCCCTCTCTTCTTCTCTCTGCTTCTCCCCCCCCCCCCCCNCTCTTCTTCTCTCTGCTTCCCCCCCCCCCCCACCTCTTTGTCCACTGACTCAGAAGAAGACAGCCCACAGACCTCCTGCTGCAAGTGGCCAGACTGGAAAATCAAGTTGTGCAGGATGAAACAACCTAGATTCTCAGGGATCTGCCCAGCAGTCTGGCCTGAATGAGGAGCAGGGCAGACGCCCAGGGGCACTTTCTTTCCAGTCCAAATTCTCAGGGGAAAGTCTTAAGCAAGGGATTCCCAGCCATAGCCACCTGAAAGAGGAGTGGACTTCAACTTCATGCTGGCTGGGGAGTCCTGGGAGTTGAAGTCCACGCCTCTTAAAGGAGCCATCACTGGGAACCCCTTGCTCTTAAGAAAAGCTAAAAGATGACCAAGTTTGTAAGCAGGAGGTGGTCTGGGTAGCTGGACCCCAACTCACAACGCTTCCCTCCACTTGCTGGATGGGAAACCTGCAGGCCTGCAGATCAGGGTTGCAGAAAACACCCTGTTTCTCCAAGCCGCATGTTGCATGCAGATATGTGGGTTGCCGGTGCAGAAATAGATTAGCTAACCTTTCCCTGAGAGATGAGGAAAGGGGAAGTGGAAGTAGGAAGCGCCCCAGCAAACAGCCAGGCAAGGCATTGCCTGCCTGCCTGCCTGCTTTCCAGCCAGCCATTCTGCACCACGGTGGGTTTGGACCAAGCCAAGTCCCCTTGATTGGAATCAAAGTCCTCCCTCCTAAAGCAAATTTAACCAGGTCAAGGCTCAGCAAAGAGGGTTGATGGGCAGGGGAATATAGCAGGAAAGTCCAGCTCCAGATCCCATCTGTAAACGTAACAGTGGTGGGATTCAATTATTATTTTTTATGACCAGTTCTTTGGGCGTGGCTTGGTGGGCATGGCTTGGCTTGGTGGACGTGGTTTGGTGGGTGTGGTTTGGCTTGGTGGACGTGGCAGGGGAAGGATACTGTAAAATCCCCATTCCCTCCCCACCCCACTAACCTTCTTTCCAGCTCCGTTCTCCTCTGCAGGGCAACCAAGGAAGGCCCAGCCGATCAGCTGGGACTCAATGGGAGGCAGAGAATAGATGGGGTGCAGGGCCAGTCAGAGGTGGCATTTGCCAGATCTCCAAACTACTCAAAATGTCCATTACTAGTTCTCCAGAACTGGCTGAATACCACCTCTGATACCCACACAAACGCACACACATTACTGATGGCGGTGGTTGACAAGTCTCTTGGGTTTTTGTGGTTTGTATGGTTTTAAAATTTTAATCTACATAGTTTTAATATATTGAAATTATTTTTCTATTTAATTAATTAAATTGCCACCTGTCTTGTCATGAAACCACTCTGGGCAGCTATTAAAATAATTTGTAAGCGGCTCAGATTCACCTTACAGGAGGGATGGGCAGCATAAAAAACCCAACCAACCAATCAATACTCAAATATTCCTTATTTGCTTTTGGCTCAGTTTTGTCTACATCAGAGAGCGGCGACATCAAACTGATCCCACAGAGGATGGGTTGGTCTTGGATAGGTGACCACCAGGAAATCCCAGAGCTGAAAGCTGGTTTGGGAAGTCCAGCAACATCTCAAAGAATCCAAGTGCAAACCATTTCCACATTATTGTCTTGATCACTCAGTCGTGCTGGAAGTTAAAACCTACCCGTCTCCTAGGAAAATGAAATATTTTAGGACATACTAAAAAGGCAGAATATTTCCCCTAAAAAAGAAAAATAGATGAAGAGGCAGAAACTCAGAGAGGCAGAAACTCAGTCCCCCCACCTTTGCCAATGGGCCATTACTCTGGCCTAGACCAGTCTATTTTACATAACAAAGATCTACTCCAGGAAGAGCTATCATAGGAATTGCCCAAAGCTCTTTCATTATATCATCACCCAGCAAGGCTCAACCAAGCCTGGAACTCAGGACAGCCTATAGAATTGCCCCTATATAGCCCCATGGGAGCCTGATAATCAATCAGAAGACAAGCTTGTATTCAAATCCCAACAGATTATAAAACCAAGGCACTCTCAGCATCCTAGCCCTTTTTTCTTCATCCAAGGCATGTGATCCTGTCCACCATTAAACCGTCTTTCCAAACAGCCTCCATGTTTCTAGTGTCTTTTTCCCCCACTTGGAACTGAACCCAGAAGGATAATTCTTCCAACAATAGAAAGGAGCTTGGTTTAAATCAGGGTTTAAATTTGTTCTGGCTGGGGAATTCTTGGAGTTGAAGTCCATACATCTTGAACCTAATGAGATTATGAAATTCTGGTTTTAATTGTTTATTTGTTTCTTTATTTTAGCTTGTTTTTTCTCCCCTTGGCTACCTAACCATCACCCCTAATGCTCAACACTTTGTGCTAAACCACAGTTGTTAAACCATAACAGCCAGATAAATTGTCAACCTTTTCTTTAGTATACTAAATGTCAAAACTATGCCTTGTAAATAAGTAACCTTATTTCATACATTATTTCATACATTGAGCTAAGCAAAAATAAACCTTCTTTCTAACATTAAGCCAGGGGTCTTCAACCTTGACAGCTTGAAGACTTGTGGACTTCAACTCCCAGAATTCCTCCTCCAGACATGTTAGCTCAGGAATTCTGGGAATTGAAGTCCACAAATCTTAAACTTGCCAAGTTTGAAGACCCCTTGCATGAAGCTAAACAAAAATAAAATGTGTTGGATTCTATCTGGTGCCCTGTGCAAATCTCATCAACTGAGCTTCAGGGGGCAAAACATTGTTCAAATAAATCATAGCTTAAATGCTAGGAACGATATCTGCAGGGTCTGTGGAAATTCTCAATCATCCAGATCATGGTTATTCCAAAGGTGCTTTAGGGAGTTAACACCCACCCCTCTCCT
Organism: Laticauda laticaudata; assembly: GCA_004320025.1. NCBI lineage: Eukaryota > Metazoa > Chordata > Lepidosauria > Squamata > Elapidae > Laticauda > Laticauda laticaudata. The sequence continues at coordinate 83,673 of BHFT01002923.1, forward strand.
AGAAGATAGAAATATTCTAGGAAATATTAAGATGAGAAATGGAGAAACATGTTTTTTTAGGCAGGAAGCAGACTCACTTTGAACAGTTCCCACCCTCTTCAATAGCCCACAGCACATGCCAGCACTTAAGTGATAAAAAGATGGTTAGGTCTATTCACAAGCAAATGCCCTCACTCAAGATCCTTCAGGGGAAAGCCATTAAGCCATAATAGGAATTGCCCAAAGCCCCTTCATCACATCACTTAGCAAGATTGAACCAAGCTACCCCTGTATGTCCCCATGGGAGTCTGACAACCAATCAGGATACATTTCTTGCCACAGGAACAAAATCCCAACAGAGGTTATAAAACTCCCTCCCACTCTCACCCACGTGCTTTGTTTGCCCAGGTTCAAATCACGTGGTCAGAAATGGTGTAGGGTCTCCCCCTTTGGGGGGAGAGGTTGGACTAGATGACCTACAAGGTCCCTTCCAACTCTGATTATCTGTAATCAGGTCCTGTCCACCATTAATCCACCTTTCCAAGCAGTCACCATGTTTCCAGTGTCTTTCTTTCCGCTTGGAACTGAACCCAGATGGACATTTCTTCCAACAGTGGTTTTCCAAAAGGCAACTGGACTTTACCGTTTGTTTGCTTGTTTGCCCTTGAAAATGTTTTGCTTCTCGGAAGTAAAACTTTTCCAAGGAACAAACAAACAAACAAGGAAGTCCAGTTGCCTTTTGGAAAAGTAGCTTTGGGATAGCTACAAAGTCTCCCACTCCCAATGGACACCAACAAGACAACAAGAACCACAACAACCCTTAAGTATCTCTAAACAGCCTGGTTTAAAATAAGGAATTATTGCAGTCTTCAAGAAGGCGTATACAATTGAATCTGAAAATAAAGATATCACAATACCTCAGACACATTCAGACAGAGCCAGCTGTAGAAACTCTAAAGAATAGTCCCCAGCCCTTATCAGGATAATTAAACATCTCAGCCTCAAAATACCTTGTGAAATAAGAAAACATTTACTGCCATCATGAGCTATTAAGGAAGCAGTCAAGCTTAAACCAAGGAACTGTTCCTGTCTTTCTGTAAAATAGAAGACCCTGAGGCTGAAAAAAAGCATGTTAAATTTGGGTTGGGAGTCATAGAGCAATTGATAATTCCCCTGTATGGAGTTAGCATTCACCCCTCTCTTTGAAATATGAAATATTTTAGGACATACTAAAAAGGCAGAATATTTCCCTTAAAAGAGAAGTAGAAACTCAGAAGCAGAAACTCACCTCAGAAGCAGAAGCTCATCCCCACCTTTGTTAATGGGTGGGCCATTAACGCCAGAGAATTCTACATAACAAAGGCCTCTGCCCACCTGGCCTGGGAAGATTGCATCAGCCAGCACTCAGGTGAAGCCATGGGGTCCAGACAAAGCCTGCAAAGTTAGTTAAGACCTCCCGCCCCTGGGAGTCTGACAGCCAATGGGATACATTTCTTGCACAGGAACAAGAAACAGGTGGAGCCCAACAGAGGGCGTATAACTAAGGGTCTCTCAGCATATCAGACCTTCTTCACCCAACATCTTGAAGCATGGGATTGTCCTTTTCACTTTGGAACTCCAAGGCATGTGATCCTGTCCACCATTAAACCATCTTTCCAAACAGCCTCCATGTTTCCAGTGTCTTTCTTCCCCACTTGGAACTGAACCCAGAACAACAATTCTTCCAACATCCCCGTGCTTACTTATAACAGTTTTCATGGTGAATGAGTCCTCATTTCCCTCCAGCAAATGACTGAAATAATGAACCAGCTATAGCAGAGGTCTCCAAACTTGGTAACTTTAAGACTTGTGGACTTCAACTCCACAAGTTGAAGTCCACAAGTCTTAAAGTTGCCAAGTTTGGGGACCCCTGAGCTATAGTGTCTATCCCGGGATAAAGGTTCCCCTGATTCCCTGAGCTTCAGGGGGCAAAACTTTGTTCAAATAAATCATAGCTTAAATGCTAGGAATGATATCTGCAGGGTCACTAAGAGACAACAGAGCATTGCCAAAATACCCATCCATTCATCAGAGCAGGGGATAAATTATCTGTCCGACTCACAAGGTGTGGGTGTATGCATGCCTGCTCTGAATCAGTGTTGTGTCCTGACAACCAACTGAAAAGTCCTTGCAATTTTCTGGGCAAGCCTGCTTTTTGCCATTGCCTGCTTCCAAGGGCTGAGAGAGAGGACTGGTTCAAGATCCCCCAGCCTGAGGCAGTTCTTATGATATTGCCAGAAAGATGAATGCTGAACATTGCATTTTAAATCCGAGGTACCTTGTCAAGAGTGCAAGAATTCATATTGTGATCACTAGGGGGCAGCATAGACACAGAACCCTCTCCTCTGCCACCTAGTGGTTGTCTATCCTCTTTGCAACTCAGGTTTCATATTCCCCTGACTTTTCAATGGAGGGGTCACTGACTACCCAATCAAATGTGAGATCAATGTCCATTAAAAAAAAACAACTCTCAATACAAAGCCTTCATTTTGGAAAGGACAATAAAAAGTTGACAAGCTCAGTGAAATAATAAGACTATTGATTAACCATCAGGGCATTTGAAACAAAGAGTTCACCAACCTGACAACAATGAAAATATATATATATAGATAGATATTGTCATTCAAAAGAGGGAAGGTTGTTATTTTGAGAGCTAGAGAATGGCTACCTGTAAAAACTTGTTCTGGGAAAATAATTCAAATAATTCTAAGGGATCTTACTCTTAACATTGCACATTTGTGGCTGATGCCATCATAGTTTTAATGAGTGCCCTGAATGCAGAGTACATGTGAAACCGCAAATCACAGAGGAGAAATCTTGAAGTCTGGATATATGTACCTGACACCAAGCCAAACTTTTCTGGTTTTCTTCCCTTGTTCCTAATGTCCTGCTCTTTTTTGCTTCCATTTATCATATTTTCAGCTCAGTCTGGATTTCAGACTGTTTAAATGCCTTCCTGACCCATGAATCCTATTCATATTTCCATACATGTGTTGGAAGAAATATCCTTCTGGGATCAGTTCCAGGTGGGGAAAATAAAGACACTGGAAACATGGAGGCTGTTTAGAAAGATGGTTTAATGGTGGACAGGATCACATGCCTTGGAGCTCTTGGGCGAAGAAAAAAGGGGAAGAGATGCTGAGAGTCCCTGGGTTTTTTGCCCTCTCTGGGCTTTGAACTTCCTGGGGCACAGGCAGAGTATTCTGATTGGTCGCTGTCAGAGGTCATAGCTAGCTTTGTAGGTTATCTGTGTGCTAAGATTGGTTGAAACTTGGTGGGTGGTGCAATGAAGGGCAATCTGCCTGAAGTAGATAGATCTTTGTTACGTAGAATAGACTGCCCCAAGACTTTATGGCCCATTAACAAAGAAGGGGTGTGTGTGTGTGTGTGTGCTGAGTTTCTACTTCTCTTTTAGAGGAAATATTCTGCCTTTTTAAATATGTCCTAAAATATTTCCTTTTTCTCGGAAGGGGCTGGGTTTTAACTTCCAACACACAGAAGTCCTTATCCTTCAAAAATCACACAATCGTTCGAAGTTTGGTTAGTCTTAAAGCTTAAAGGATTTGGTTGGCCTTTGAGAGGAATCACCACAAAAAAGCCAAACCCATGTCAGTTTGGAGAATCAAAATCCACATGATTGTAGAGCAATGAAAAACTGTAATGCTCCTTGAATTAATTAGGACCTTCCTCCATCATGCTCAACCTGTGTTCCGGATCAGCTGGGGAACTATCCAGAAAGGTTACTGGGTTTTCTTTTTTTACCTTATTGAGAAAGACACTCTAGAAACAGGACCATTCAGAGTAACCATCCTTCTGACCAAGGGTGGGATTCTACTGGTTCTGACTGGTTCAGACCGGTTTGAGCAAACTGGTAGTTCTGGTGATCATTTGGCCCTGCCCACCGACCTCTGCCCTTTCCTGTGCTTTATTTCCTTTGGAGCACAGCTGATTCACACATCAGAGCGGTTTTGGCACAGCTCAGCTGTTTTACTCACCGGGGCAGTAGAAGGTAAGTATTATAGCTGAAAATTGGGGATTTTTTTAAATGGTGTGCACACACGCAAAGCACGCGATCACCGAAATGATTGTTGCACTGGTTGAATTGCACCACTGCTTTCTGACACTCATCATTTCTTGGCTTTGTTTTCATCTTGCTTGGTGTAGGTTAATTGGGGTTGACTTGTTCGTCAAAGGAAGCTGAATCATAGGTCAGTTGTTTGTCTTGTTTGTTCTTAGCAACAAAATAACCATAGGTCAACAATCGGACTTCACCCTTCACTAATTGTTTCTTTCCTCTGTTACAAGCTCCAGATTTCATTCCCATCTGCTCTACCTACTCAGGCCAAGGTGCCAATTACACACGAGTAAAAGAAGGAAAACCAGCATGTTGGGTACACTCTTCAAAACAATAAATGGATTTTCTGAGAAGCAACTTATTGAGGTTGTCAATAAGTCCAGTCTTATTCTCACCTTAGTAACTTCACCAAACACATTTTGGTAATGTCAGAAACATAACTGATACACATGCACACACCAAGTTCAGAAGGCTAAAATCTTTTCCTTGCTATCACATCCCTATTAATCTTTTTCAAAGAGAAATTGTGTATAATTATATATAGAAATATTATATTGGCTGTTTCTTAGCATGATTTGATTGCTTATTGTACCCTATGACTATTATTAAGTGTTGTACCTGATGATTCTCGACTCCTGACAAATGCATCTTTTCTTTGATGTATACTGAGAGCATTTGCACCAAGACAAATTCCTTGTGTGTCCAATCACACTTCTTTCTTTCTTTCTTTCTTTCTTTCTTTCTTTCTTTCTTTCTTTCTTTCTTTCTTTCTTTCTTTCTTTCTTTTCTTTTCTTGCTTGCTTGCTTGCTTGCTTGCCTGCCTGCCTGCCTGTCTGTCTTGTAGCTTGCTCTAGTTTGCATTCTACAGCCTGGACTCATCTTCCCATGCAACACACAAATAGGCTGGGATCACATTTCTTCTTCTGCTCCTACTTTTTGCAAAGCTTCACTGACACCTAACGGGAACAAGGGAGCATGGCATAGCAATCCTGTCAATAAAGTAGCTGGAATGTGAGCTTGTATCATTGGCCTTTGGCTCCTTAGCAAGGAAATTAGGCTAATATAGGGTGATGTCTTCATCCTCATGCCTGAATTGTACTTAAGGCAAAGCTGCAGGTTTGCTGTTAAAAAAGGCAACGGTTGCATTTGGACCATGGATATTAAAAAAGGCCCATTAAATTATGTAAGTCAAGATGTCATTTCCCGACAGCTGAAACTACGTGGAACAAAGATGGCATTCAAAGTTTATTTATGTCCTATCTTTGTTATTTTTATAAATAACTCAAGGCGGTGAACATATCCAGTGCTCCTTCCTCCTCTTATTTTTATTTCTAAGTTAGAGCTAAACACATGGTTGGAAGTTAAAACCCACCCTGCTTTACAATTCAAATATCATAAACTAGAGGTGGTATCCAGCAGGTTCTGACCAGTTCTGGAGAACCGGTAGCAGAGCTTTTGAGTAGTGCAGAGAACCAGTGGAGTGGAGAGGGAATGGACATTTTACAGTATCCTTCCCCTGCCATGCCCACCAAGCTACACCCATCAAGTTATGCCATGCCACACCCACTGAGCCACACCCACAGAACCCATAGTAAAAAATTTTTGAATCCCACCACTGTCATAAACCCAACATCGAACTAAAGTGCTGTGCATCAGCATAAATCTATTCCCTTACCTCACAATGTGAACATATTTTTTTTGCAAATGTATTATAGTTTAAAATTTGATTTAGAGCGAAAGACAACAAAAAAATCCAAACCTTTGCTTCCTCCTTGAGCTATTTTGGAATTCAGATCCATCCAGAGATGGTATTCAGCAGGTTCTGACCAGTTCTGGAGAGCTGGTAGTGGAAATTTTGAGTAGTTCGGAGAACCAGCAAATCCCACCTCTGACTGGCCCCCATCTCTTCTCTGCCTCCCATTGAGTCCCAGCTGATCGGCTGGGTCTTCTTTGGTTGCCCTGCACAGGAGAACAGAGCTGGAAAGCAGGTTAGTGGGGTGGGGAGGGAATGGGGAATTTTACAATTTCCTTCCCCTGCCATGCCCACCAAGCTGCGCCCACATAACTGGTAGTAAAAAAAAATGAATCCCACAACTGGATCTATCCGGAGAATGAGTAGATTGAGGAAAGGTTGCAGAATATGACCCTGTTCTTCCTTTGTCCTCCAAATTAGTCCTGGAAAAGATTTATGAAGTTGATTAAATTATATACATATAATTTATATGATATATAAAACTCAGATCCAGCATGGAAGGCAAAGATTTGGAGAAATTGAAGGCTCTGGATTAGGGACTGAGAAAACTTGCTGCATGACTAGGAATTGGGTGGATAGATCCTGGGGCACTATGTATGTGTATATCTGAGTTTTAAAATTCATGTCTTTCCAAGTCTATTTCCTTCTTTCAAGGCAGCAGTTCAAAAAAAAAAAATCAATAGCTACCGGAATGCGCATTAAAAGCCAATTACAAATCCATAACACAGTTTAGCAACCAAAAGCAGTGAGTGAATTAGGTTTTTGCTTAAATTAGACATCATAGGAGATCCTCTAAAATTCTAAGAAAAGGATCTGATTTTTTTTTAAACTAAAGAAATCCCCAAAGGACAGTTCCCTTCTTGTTATCAACCCTATAAAAGGGGCTTGTGTAGGTGGAGGATTTTGAGGCATAGCAGAGTAACATAGGACATAATAGGAAATCCTGCAACTGGCCATGTCAGTTAATATTATTTAAGTATATGAGAAATACAATAATACATAAATACAATAATAGAACAGGAATTGGGCACTACTGAAATAATGGCAGCATTTGACAAATAAATCATCTCTTTCTCTTTGTTTGCAATATCCGAGTGCCACTCTTTGCTCATATCTCTAGAGGGCTTTTGGGTATACCACATTCTTCCCTATTCTTCTCCCCCCACCCCAAGTAAATATTTTATTGCTTTATACGATGCAAAAACAATGATAAAATATAGATATCAGCTAGGTACAGTTCTATTAGTGCTATATAAACTAGAAACTGTAAACACTAGGATGATGTCTTAGATACATTAAATCCTTAAAATTAAGGATTAGGCCTGGGGGATGAGTTCTTTTATTCCGCAGAACTCCATAGCCTAAATTTTCCCTTTCAGCTCTTGGATTTGCTGCACTTAGAGAAAATATTTTTTCCCCTACCTTGTTTGGTTGGCAAGAACTGAATGCATTGGAATCACATGAAGCAATTCAATCTCTATTTGATCTGCCCCATATTGGTTAAGATGATTAATATCTCTAGAAATTGTAGGCAAAAGTCTTTACTTTCCCCAATCCAGTTGCCGACAATTTGAGATATTTAAGGCGGGTGTGAGAATCCATAGTTTCCCCAAAAGAGTTGGATGACAGTCCCCATATTCAGTGGTGGGATTCCAATTTTTCTACTACCGGTTCTGTGGGCGTGGCTTGGTGGGCGTGGAGGGGAAGGATACTGCAAAATCCCCATTCTCTCCCCACCCCACTAACCTGCTTTCCAGCTCTGTTCTCCTGTGCAGGGCAACCAAAGAANCTAACCTGCTTTCCAGCTCTGTTCTCCTGTGCAGGGCAACCAAAGAAGACCCAGCCAATCAGCTGGGACTTGGAAGGCAAAGGATAGATGGGGGGCGGGGCCAGTGAGAGGTGGCATTTGCCGGTTCTCTGAACTACTCAAAATTTTCTCTGCCAGTTCTGCAGAACTGGTCAGAACCTGCTTAATACCCACCTCTGCCCAAAATCCCCAACCAGCATGGTTTTTAGTTTCAGGTATGGGAATGCTAATCCCATCTAATCCATCCCAGGGCAAGCCAGAAGCCATGGATCCTCCTAGGAACCTCCTGTTGACAAAACATGTTTTCTTTTCTGTCCTCCATGGTTGGATTCAGATGGGAGTTGAACTTCATCTGTGGAAACCTTCTGTGACCCTCAGATCTTCGCTTTTGGAAGCTGCCCATCCGTTAACTTGACAGAGTCCCCCTCGATGAAGGGGGCTGCAGAGTCCTGATCTGTATAATGAGTCTTTCATCAGTCCAAAACAACATAATGTCAAGGAAAAACAATTATACAAATGGCCACCTTTGAAACATGAATAAAACAGTTGGACACCCATTGATTTTGAAAGCCGCTTCCTTTTAAAGCGCTGTGAGAAACATTTGTTGTTTATACAAGGTGGCAAACTTCCTTGTTAAGATGTGGGACCCTGTAAGTGCTGACTTCTGCCCTAATGAAGAGAAGGGAAACATTGTGGATTGTTTCTGGCAATATAGGTTGCCTTCAATTTACAATCATTCAATGTTACAACTATTGTGATCCGTCAGCAACCTGCAAAGATGGCAACAGTTGGACAGTAGGGAGGAATATGGACCAGTCAGGGATTCAGGATTCAGACGAGGGTTCTGCATCTGATACAGAGATGGGGCCAGGACCATCTGGGAGTGGGGTGCTGACTCTGGAGCCTCCAGAATCTGACAGCAGTGAGGCAGAGGAACAGGGGGAGCCTGTTACCAGTGCATGCTTGCGCAGAGCTGCCAAAAGGAAAGAACAGTTAAGATAAAAGGGGCAACTCAGGAGTAACACTTGGAGGTGATTGGCCCACCCATAAGAAATAAAGGAGGAGCAAAGGGGCGTGAGCCTTTGCAGGAAGCAATTTTGTTCAGACTGGTCACTTTGAAACCTGAAATTCCATGTTGAATTTATGCTCCATTTGGTCTTGTATAACTAATTAGAAATTTAGTCATTGGCAGCATTTCAAGAAAGATAAAGGTGCGTGCTTATCAGACTTATCCCAAAGGACTTTGGAAGATTTCTGTGGGACTATTTACAAACTGTTTAAGGCTCTTTATTGGCTGTGAATGACTATAATTCACAGCCTTTGAAACAAAACAACAGGTTTTTGGGACTAACGTGTGTTTGTTAATGTCTCAGGAAGCCTTGGTCAGAGCAACAGCACTGAAAAAAGTGACTTACAACCAGTCCTCACACTTACAACTGTTGCAGCATTTCTACAGGGACATGATTCAAATATGGTATGAATTTTGGGTACGTCTAAACTAGGATTCTGTGCATCCTAACTGAAGTCTGCTGAATCAAGTACCATAAAACCAAGCCAAGAGATAAAGAATCTCTTTGTTGCCATCTGGTGGCCCACTGAATTTTGCAGTTGCAAATCAATCAATAGAAACTGATATTTATTTCATTGCTTTAAAAAAAATCTGGGTGTTTTGCTTTGCTTTATTTCACCTGCTCTACTAAAATTGTGCATAAAATATTACCTATAACAGTCTTTCATGCTGAGCTCTTATAAAAGGATTCTCCTGCATTCCTACAGTTCTCAGCTCCCAGATGCAATTTTTTTTAAAGTTTTCATTTTTTACAAAAACATATGAACAAATCATAAAAACATAAAACCCTCTTTCAATTGTATACATGTAGCGTGTCAGTTGGCTACAATCTTTTGTGCTATCCTTTTTTTCCATTACTCACAAGTTATATAAATTTTCACCTTATCGGTCTAGCTCGTGCTTATATAATATCAATTATTAAATATTCATTTAATTATTTTTCCATCATTTTATACGAGATATTGTAATTTTCATTATGATTTAATCTTATACATTCATCCAATGGTTATATATTTTATATTGTATTCTATATCAATCTATTAACTTTTATTGTAAGACTTCCAGATGCAATTTTGATTCAGCCCGAGGACAGCACAAGAGATCCAGGGGATGGAATGCAGCTCATGGAAATGCTAATTCCCTTTTCTCTTGTCTCACAACCTCCTTAAAAGGGAAAGCAACTGATGTGAAGCCAAGATTGCTTAAGGCAAACAGGAGAGGGTAGACTTCAGGTGCCTTCATGAACTCCCAAGATGAAGCGAATGTGTAGAATCCATACAAAGGTCGGTTTTAACCAGCTGGACCCAAGTCTGATTACTGAAGATGGAAGGAAGGGTCGTCCTATCTTTCCTTTAGAAGATCATATTGATCCTGGCGCATTGCAGTATCTGAAAACAAGAAAAGCAGCCTGCAACGAGACATCATCATGGCTCCTCACAAATATATGAAGGCACCTAAACACACACACACATACTAACTATGTGCCGGGGTGGGATTCAAATTCTTAACAACTGGTTCTGTGAGTACGGCCTAATTTGTGGATGTGGCTTGGTGGTCATGTGACTGGGTGGGCATGGCTTGTTGACTGGGCATGGCTTGGTGGTCACGTGACTGGCTGGGCATGGCTTGTATGTGAATATTATAAATATTTATGTAAATATTTATTTTTTTATTAAAAAAGAGCAACTTTTACCCCAAATCAGGCAAAGCAGGAAAGCAAACTGAGTTGCTCACAGAATCACAGATTCACTTAGAGATCTATGTTTCTGCAATCTGCTACCTGAGTCTGTCACATAAAATTTGCTAGCAAGCAAACTCATAAAATTAATTCATAACACACTATGTATGTAAATATTGAATATTTTATTTTTTAAAAAAGAGCAACTTTTACCCAAAATCAGGCAAAGCATGACCACCAAGCCACACCCCCAAATTAGGCCACACCCACAGAACCAGTTACTGGTCCCTGGGATCTAAAATTATGCGTTTGGTGGTCCCTGAGGTCCAAAAGGTTGGCGACCCTTGGTATAGGGTCTCCTGCTTGAGCAGGGGGTTGGATTAGAAGACCTCCAAGGTTCCTCCCAACTCTGTTGTTCTATGTTCTATGCTTATAGGCTACAGGAGCAATCAAGGAGGAAGAAATTGCTCCAGCTTTGCTTAGATACCATTGTAATTTTGCTGCAGCCAGGTGAGGCTTTAAATCATGGCCTCTATTACACAATGTGCTATCCAGTCTTGCTTAGCCCCAACATGTCATCTGAAACCAAATCGTGGGTCAAAAATTCATCACACCTCCACTTTTTACTCAATATTGTTGAGGGCTTACCTCCTTGAATAGCAGTTGAGTTCTTCTTCTTTGGATTACCTAAAAGTCAATTCTTCCTTCCAGCCTTCAGACAAGGAATCCAAAGACTAGAGCTAGAATGAGGGCCGAATGAGACCGTTCCAATGGTACCACAGGAGCTTCCAGCTCTGTTATTCTATGTTCTGTGACTATGATCTAGAGCATGTGCTAGTATCCTGACATTAGTTTTTGCTCCACATTCTTGGATGGATAGATGATAGATAGATAGATAGATAGATAGATAGATAGATAGATAGATAGATAGATAGATAGATAGATAGATAGACAGACAGACAGAAAGACAGATAATTCATGCACATACAGGCAGAACACTGGAATAAATATTTGAATTGAGCCCAAGAAAGTTTGCAATTCAGCCCAGCAGAGATGCAAAAAAGGAACCTATTAAAATGCCTTGAGATCCAAGGGCAAGCCAAGCAGCATTCTTTCACCTTGGATTTATGCAAATAAAGAGAGATGTGACCTAGCCACACATACAATGAATATAATTCTTCTTTTATGAATCACTGCCAGGGACTTTATACGCTTTGCAGTACCTTGGATTGTGAGCTTTGGAACCCACTTAAAATCCTTCACTATCAGTGGCATCTTCAGACAGGTTCAGAAGAGAATTGGAGAATGGCATGCTGTAGAGTAATTTGGACTGAGCCCCTTCATTACTCCATTAGGTGGACCCACCTCTCTTTTTAAAGCAAGGTTTCAATGGACCAGCAGTCTGAAAAACTGTAAAAAGGAAAAAGCAAGGTCTTCGCTAAACTCTTGGACAGATGACACCAAGCATATCTGTATGTATAAAAGAATAACAGAATAAGAGGTGGGAGGGACTTTGGAGGTCTTCTAGCCCAACTTCCTGCTCCAGACCCTAGACCAGTGGTCGTCAACCAGTAGGCTGGGGACCACTGGTGGCCTACAAGAAAATGTTGGTGGTCCGCAGAGAGAGGTCACCCCCCAAAGCAATTAATCCAGGCTGCGCGGAAAGACAAGGCTGTGCCATCCACATGGCCCATGGGACCATAAGGGTTGTGTCACTTGCACTGTGAACAACACGAGGTAGTGAGGGGAGGGGGGGAAAGGGCGGGGGGGAAACTTTCCCCACTGGCCCCCTGCGCCTGGCCTGGCCACCGGGCTTCTTTATTTCTGCTTCTTTCTTCTTCTGCTTTTGGCTGCACACAAGAAAAGCAGCAAAAGTCTTTCTTTCTCTCCCCCAAACGCCATCAGAAGTGAATCTTTGGGACCCTGCAAGGCATCCTGCTCCAAGAGCAAAGATTCATTTCTGGCAGAGTTTGGGAGAGAGAACGGAAGACTTCTGCTGCTTCTGCTGCTTTCCTTGCATGAAGCCAAAAGTCTCTCTCTCTTCCCCCCCCCCCGAGAATGAAGCCGGAGACGGTTTCCTGTGGTCTCAAATAAAGAATGATTGATCGGGAGGAAAACAGGGTGGGGAATTTTCCTGCAGACTTTTTGTTAGATTTTCCCAGGGTCTCTGGTCAGCGGGATTTAAAATTATGAGTTTGGTGGTCCCTGAGAACTGGAAGTTGGCACACACATCTAACCCATGTGTGCCAACTACCACTTTTGTGGGATGTCTTGGTGGGCGTGACAGGGGAAATTTACTGCAAAATCTCCATTTCCTCCCCACCCCACTAACCTGCTTTCCAGCTCTGTTCTCCTGTGCAGGGCAACCAAAGGAGATCCAGCCAATCAGCTGGGATTTAGGAGGAGGAGCATAGATGGGGGCAGGGCAGTCAGAGGTGGGATTTGCTGGTTCTCTGAACTACTTAAAATTTCCTCTACTGGCTCTCCAGAACTGGTCAGAATCTGCTGAATATCACCTCTACTGTGTGCAACATGCTTTAAAAAAACCAAATGTATCTTTGGGGACACCATGGTGGCTGCCATCTTGACTTTTTTGACAGGAGGATATTCATGCCTCTGCTGTTACACTTTTTTTCTACTTGCTGTCCATTGCTTTTAGCACCCCACCAGTAATCCTCGACTTACAAAAGTTCCTTTAGTCACCGTTCAAAGTTACAACGGCACTGAAAAACATGACATATGACCATTATGATGTTGCAGCAACTCCGTGGTTGTGGTCAGTATTGGCAACTGACTCATATTTATCATGGTTGCAGTGTCCCGGGGTTGAGTGAATGCCTTCCCCAAGTCAATGGGGAAGCTGGATTCACTTAACAACTGTGTTACTAATGTGAGGACTACAGTGATTTGCTTAATAACTATGGTAAGAAAGGTCATAAAGTGAGACCAAGCTCATTTAGCAAATGTTTCACTTAGCAGCAGAAATGCTGGGCCCAACTATGGGCCTAAGCTGATAACTCCTGTATTTCAATACAAAATTTTCAGTGGCTGCCTCCATTCCTTGTAAAGTTTATACCAAACCTTTTTTGTCATTGATGGTGTTGGGCAGTGGTGGCTAACCTTTTTGGGCTCCTGTGCCAAGAATTGTGCGTGCCAGCACCCAGAAGACAATGCGCAAGCCCCATCCCCTATGCATGCACGTGCAATCCACCCACCCACTCCCACCGCCCCCTGACCTGCACTGTGCCTCACAGCTGATTTTTTTTTGCCAGTTTGAGGCCTTTTTCATCCTCCCAAAGGCTTGAGGAAGGCTTCTGCAGGCTTTGCAGGCCGAAAAGTAGCCCCGTTTTGTCATTTCCGGTATTTTTGGAAAAACAGGCAGTGATGAAATGGGGCTGGTTTTCATCCTGCAAAGCCTGCAGAAGCCTTCCTCAAGATTTTAGGAGGCCAAAAAAGGCCTCAAACCGGCTGAAAATCAGCTGTGAAGTGCGCGCATGCCCACTGAGCTAAGTTTGCCTGTAGCTCACCTGCCGGTACAAATGGCACAGGTAGCATGACTGCTATAGGTTCGCCATCACAGGTGTGGGAAGTTAGCACCCACCCCTCTCCTAGGAAAATGAAATACTTTGGGATATATTTAAAAAGGCAGAATATTTCCCTTAAAAGAGAAGTAGAAACTCAGAAGCAGCAACTGCCCTCAGAAGCAGAAGCTCACCCCTACCTTTGTTAATCGGTGGGCCATTAAGGCCTGGGGCAGAGTATTTTACATAACAAAGGCCTCTACCCATCTCACCACCTGGCCTGGGAAGATTGCATCAGCCAGCACCCAGGTGAAGCCATGGGGTCCAGACAAAGCCTACAAGGTTAGCTAAGACCCCCCACCCCCTTGGAGTCTGACAGCCAATGGGATACATTTCTTGCACAGGAACAGGAAACACTAAGGTGGAGACCAACAGAGGACGTATAACTAAGGGTCTCAACATATCAGTCCTTGTTTTCCTTCACTCAACATCTTGAAGTATGGGATTGTCCTTTTCACTTTGAAGCTCCAAAGCATGCGGTCCTGTCCACTATTAAGCCATCTTTCTAAGCAGTCACCCTGTTTCCAGTGTCTTTTTTCCCACTTGGAACTGAACCCAGAAAGATATTTCTTCCAACAATGGAACACTGAATTCTAGCAAGGTACAAAATTGGATGCAACGTGTTGTACATAGAACTTGGTAGACTCCAAATACCTCAATCTGATTGGTCGAGAAAGCCATTCTCGGATTGGTTACTTAAGAAACATTCTGATTGGCCCGCTGAATGGTGGGAGCACTCAAACAACTGTCACTGGCCACAAGCCACGAGCAAGCCGCTATAAGAAGGGCTGCTGCAGCTTGAGCCAATGTTCTGTTACCAGTTACTTTACAGTTTGAATAAAGAGCTGTTTGTTAGAACCCAGTCTCGCGCACCTTATTTCCGAACAGAACACTGGCGACAAAGGTGGGATCGTCGTAGAAGGCGAGACCAAAGCACTTGGCAACCAGAACCGAGCAACAGAGATGGCCGATAACAATGCGCCGCCCGCACTGTTCAACCCAGCCGAGGAAGATTGGGAGTCGTACATTGATCGCTTCCTAATGTTTCTAGAAAGCAACGAGCTGCAGGAGATATCTGACTAGAGGAAGAGGGCTGGATTCTTCACGCACTGTGGACCAGCTAAACCAAGAGACATTCAGCAGATGGTATGGCCTGAGCTGAACAGAATGCTCCAAGCCCATTATGCGCCTGTGATCAAAAGGCACGAGTTTTACAAAAGAGACCAAAAGCAAGACAAGAGCGTCAGAGACTTCGTAGCAGCCCTGAGGAATATCGGGGAGCCTGCAAGTTCCAGAACATGGACGAGACCATGAGGGACCGCGTGGTCCTCGGCTTGAAGGATGCTACTCTCCAAAGTAAGCTGCTTAACAGACTGAATATTACAGTGGCTGAGGCCATCACAGAAGCCACTGCTGCTGAAGCAGCCAGGAAATCCGCAGCCAGCATGTGCCAGATGAACGCAACTCCAGATCTGCCGAATCAACCCAGAGAAAAGAGGGCAGAAGGAAGCAAGAAACAGCCCCACAGGACTGCCCACTATGAGGATCTCGACTCCCTGAGCGACAGTGATGATGACAATGGAAGATATACATAGGCTTCAGTTGGGCAAAAAAAAAAAAAAAAAAGCAGGCGGAATTCCAGTGTGCTGGATGGGAAGGCAACCACCCTCCGTTCAGAATGTAGGCTCCTAGATGCCATCTGTAAGACCCTTGTGAAAAACGGGGGGCACATCACAAGGGTCTGCCAAAAAAAAAGAGCTATAGTCCTAAAAGACGTGGCAGCACCCCCCCCCCCCCGAATCAAAGAGAGACAAGCCAGAAACAGGTGGAACCGTGAGAGCAGAACACTGAGGAACGAGTGACAGAGAAGAGACACACAGAACGATAACCATCGGAAATGCCAGGCAGCTAACGGAAAAAAGGTCCGGGTAAAGGTGAACATTGAAGAGAAGCCTGTGAGATGGAAGTAGACTCCGGATCATACTTATTCAATGGTATCTTGGGACACTATCAGACGCCTGATACCAGATATCAAGCAAAGAGAACTGGAACAACAAAACTGATATTAAAGGACTACCAGGGAAACCGGAATCCCGGTTAGTGGGCTTGGACTATTCCTGTTGAATTTAAAAGTCAACACTGAAATCCTGCCTCTAACAATCGTCGAACCTTGATCGCCCTAGCCTGCTGGGTATTGAATGTTTCGCGCCCCTGGGAATCGGGATGACTCGGGAGCAACAGCGTCATAGTGGCCAACTGGGAAGAGAGCCTGTTGCAAAAGTTCCAGGATGATATTCAATGGGGACCCTAGGCAACGTACAGGGATCCACCCCAATTTCATTTAGCCTAGACCCAAAGATAGCTTCCCATCAGGCTCAAAGCCAGACGTGTTCCCTTTGCCTTAAAATCAAAAATAGATGAACAATTAAACAAACTATTATATGATATGCTATGATATGCTCTCGCAATCATAGCCAGCATCAAAAGATTCCACGAAATTACCTTTATGGTAGGATTTTTTCAATTAACATTCGACCACAAACCCCTGCTAGGGATCCTACCAGGAAACAAACCAACCCCAAACATTCTATCACCAAGAATGACGAGGTTGGTCTGAATTTCTCGCTGCCTACAACTACACGCTCATCTCATCGCCCAGGAAAAACCATCACCCATGTGGATGCCTTGAGCCATGCCCCACTGCCCAACACAGAAGACAACCCAGCTCCCACTGTCCCACTCTCCAAATCGAGTCCTGGCCGAATCTGCCACTAACCGCAGCAAAATTCGCTAAAGCTACCACGAAAGACCTTACTGACAGCTCAAATCTCTGTGATTGGGTAGGTAAGGGCTGGCGGATAAACAAAAACGAGACTTTTAAACCTTTTCGCACCCGACAGACTGAAACTGTCTATTGAAAAAGGCTGTATATTGTGGGGTCAGGGTGGTAATCCCAAGAAAAATTACAGGAAGAGGTGTTTGCGCGTTGCATGAGGGGCACCCGGCATAGTAGTCAAAATTGAAAGCCCTGGCCAGGGAGCTACGTCTTGTGGCCAGGCTGGACAAGGACATTGAACAATGGGTGAAAACATGTCATGACTGCCAAAAATCACGGCTACCCCCCACTGGCACCAGTCATGGAATGGGAGACTCCCAGAGGCCCATGGTCGGAGACTGCATATTGAGTTTGCTGGGCCACAAAAGGGAACACCTATTTTTATAATCGTGGACACCTAACTCAAAACTGGTTAGAAGTGCATTCTTATGGCATCCACTACCACCCAGAGGCAGTCATGAAACAGTTAAACAACTTTTCGCCATGCATGGACTGCTGGATGTAATAGTTTCAGATTAATGGGCCCCAGTTTACCTCTCTAGCGTTTGAGCAGTACTTGGCTGCACAGGGCATCCGACATGCCCTGACAGCGCCGGCTCATCGACTTCAAATGGACGGGCTGAACGCATGGTCGTTATACTAAGGAGGCCTCAGAAAAAATGGACATGGGGACATGCAGGATAAACTTAACAGATTGTTAACACTCCAACATATCACCCTAGCACAAACAACCAACAAAAGCCCCAGCAAACTCCTCATGGGTAGGAAACTGCGCTCCTACCTCGATAGACTGCCACCCACATATACCTGGGACAAACCACCCCCTGACTCCTCCAGTAAATACCGCTCATTTGAAATCGGAAATTTAGTCTACGCAAAAAAACCTTACTGGGGACCCATTATGGCTTCCCAGCCACAATTACCCAATCACAAGGCCCCGGTCTTACGACTTGTTTTTGGACGATGGTTAGAACATGGAAGCAGCACATCGACCAGTTTCGCTCTTGAACACTAGAACGGCAACACCACACCAGCGCTGCAGAAATAAGAACCAAAAACAACCGAGGAGGGGGGAAAAACAACAAAATAATAAAAAAGGAGAGACGAACCTCCAATAACAACGCAAAAATCATTACAAGAAACTCAAAAAAACAAAAAGAGCATCACATTAGACGACTCCAGAGAAGAGGTCCGGAGCAGAAAGACGAAGCGAGGTCTTCCTGGAAGGAGACAGCCAGGCCAGCTCGACTAGCCCGGATGAACCAGGAGAGAGCGGCGGAGCCACCTCAACCAGTCCGAGAAATCAGGCGGGAGCAGCAAGGCCTGACTCACCCTTCCAGGAGGTTCCATGGAGAAGTCGCAGAGAAAAAGCGATCCACCGAACCACTTGAGGACCATGCTTGAGACTGAGCTGCGCAGGTCAACCAGGACTTGCAAAAGCCCCATCTCCTGCATGACTACATTACGCACGTTGGACGAAACCAGGGAGGAGGGGTGTTGTGTATTGAACTTGGTAGACTCCAATACCTTGATCTGACTGTTTGAGAAGGCCATTCTTGGATTGGTTTCTTAAGGAGCCATTCTGATTGGCCCGCTGAATGGCGGAGCACTCAAACAACTGTCATTGTCCACAAGGCCGTGAGCAAGCGCTATAGAAGAATGGCCTTGCTGTGGCTTGAGCCAATGTTCTGTTACCAGTTACTTTACTGTTTGAATAAAGAGCTGTTTGTTAGAACCCAGTCTCGCGCACCTTATTTCCGAACAGAACACAACGTATTATTTACCTGGAGTTAATCGACTGAACCTATGTGCACATGTATCATTTAAAAAAAAAAATCAAACTGGGAAGCTAGGGTTGTTGATAAACCCTTTGTTTGCAGAGTCGTTTTATGAAAAATCTATAATTTTAGATAACATTCCCTATTTTACTGTTCTGACAATTATAAGGAAATAGGACAGGATAGTAAAGGTAGATGCCTTTTTCTCCATTTATCTGATACAAGCTGGAAATGTAGTCTGTTTTTCTTTGAGTAAATCTGTATTCCTTTTCCAAATGGTAATTTATTTATGGAAGCTGCATTTAGTGGATTTGCAGGAAATAAATTACCGAGATAGGATGGGACATATAGTTGCTTGTCTGCCTTATTTGGCGTTTATATTTTGTGTGTGCGTCTTCTCCTACCAAAAAGAGGACATTTTTGTACAACTTAATGATTTGAAATGTTCATTCATGAGGAAAGGAAATATTGACATTCTTATAGGAACATAATGTTCTCTTCTTCTCCTGTTTGTGATTTTAAAAGCCAGTCTTTGAATAATCTTCACTTATCATTGCCTTCTTATTGTGGATAAAACTGATTGAAGGTACAAAGTCTGTCTGTGTGTGTGTGTGTGTGAGAGAGAGAGAGAGAGAGAGAGAGAGAGTTTAAAGTGTGCNTGATTGAAGGTACAAAGTCTGTCTGTGTGTGTGTGTGTGTGTGAGAGAGAGAGAGAGAGAGAGAGAGTTTAAAGTGTGCTCAAAGCTCTTGAGAAGCACAAATGAACTCAACAAACAAAAGTATTTTTAAAATAAATTAGTAAGCCATTTAATAGACAAATCTCTTCAACCTCAGTTCACAGTATTCTTGACTTAGGAAAGGAAATATATGACAAACATACTACCCTAGTTATTATCTTTAGCATATTTGGTTAGTTTCATGGTCACAAAACCTCATGTCTTCACTGTAAGAATTTCAAATCCCTGTACAATGGAATAATTATTTGGTCTGTTAAACTGCAGCTGGAGAACAGAGCTGCAATTCCTTGCATGGCTAACAGGTGGAAGCAAAAAGATATTGATAAGAGTTTGCTGCCATCTCAGGCTCATTCAAGGCTTTGCAACCCTGTCTGTATGCTCTTAATGTCTCAGTCAGCTGGGGAATTGTGGGAATTGAAGTCCACGTATCTTAAAGTTGCTGAGTTTGAACAACACTGTCCTAATTAAAGGATTAATTAGGCACTCTGAGAAAAGCAGACAGAAATCTTGAGGAATTTAAAGGAATAAGAAGTTTCAAGAAAAGAGAGTTTTTTAAACAGTCAAACAGGGCAAAAAAGAAAGAAAACATACCAACAATCTTTTAAGAAAAGGCAAGCAAGCAACCATTCTGTAATTAAGCAAGTTGATTAGAGAGCAACTGTAATGTATCTAATTCTCAGATGAAATAATACAATAATTTAAATCTTTGGCTTGATTAAAATATGACCCCTATGTAAATTACAACCTATAGCAATGCAGACACTATGATCACAGAGAAGGAGGAAGCAACCTATTAAACAGTGGTGGGATTCAAAAAAATTTACTACTGGTTCTGTGGGTGTGGCAAGGGAAGAATATTGTAAAATCTCCTGTCAAAGGTGGGATTTGCCGGTTCTCCAAACTACTAAAAAATTTCACTTCCAGAGACCAGTTCTCTGGAACTGGTCAGAACCTGCTGAATACCAACCTCTGCTATTAAAATAGATTCATACTTATAAGTACTCATCATTTTGGGATGCTGCTGGTACTATGTATCCCTAGACAAATTGAGAAAAAAATGATAACCCACTTTCAAATGAGACCATGTTTATTCATCCCCAAATGAGAAGGAAAACCAACTCAACAAAGAATCCATGAATCTCAAAATTAAAAAAGGAAAATTTGAGAATAATCAACTGGACCTAGTCCAAAAATGGAGCATGGATGCAGTAACTTTGCATGCTGACCATGCAAAGCTGAGAACCAGGGCCATCCTGTCAGGGAAAGAACAGAATAGGACTGGGGGATGACATAATAGTAGTGTTCCATTATTTGAGGGGCTGCCACAAAGAAGAGGGAATTATTCTCCAAAGCACTGAAGGCAGGTCAAGAAGCAATGGTGAAATATTGAATGAAAAGGGTGAACTTAAATCTATACAAAAACTAGAGGGACAAGATATAAAGATGAATTGGTTTTCATACGTGCAGATACATTCAAGGTATGATAAAGATTCCAGAACAGAAGGTTTTTATGATAAACTGACTGATTTAGATAAGATTTTGACAGGTACTGATGAAAAGGTGATTAAAAAATTGTATGGATATTTATTAGAAATTAAACTAGAAGAAGAACAAGTTAAAGAAACTATGATTGCTTGGGGGAAGAATTTTGGATATGGGATTGACCTAGAGAAATGGCAAAAATTGTGGTCTCAAAATTATAAAATGACAATATCAACAGCATTTAAAGAAAATTTGTATAAAATGTTTTACAGGTGGCATTTGGAAGTTGTGAGTTCTCCAACACCAGACTTTTTAAATAAGAGCGTGGGGTTGGACTAGAAGACCTCCAAGGTACCTTCCAACTCTAGTTATTCTGTTATATCTTGCTGAAGTTACACCAGTAGATCTTATTCTGCAGAGGATTATGTCCAAATCATGCCAGGAGACCAATCCCTAATTACTCAACAACACTTCAGAAAAAATTGAGAATGCAATCCCAGAAAGACTGAAACTGGATTTTTATTTTTTTCATAAATATCGAGTTTGTATGGGTTTTTTTTAAACTATTATTGGGTGAAAGTACAGTATATTAATTTAAGAGGAGGGGGGAGCTTTGCTACAACAAGAAGAGCTCACAATTCATGTCCCTTAGGTAGAAGACAAACCTTGTATACATTGAATGCAAGTTCTATAATGAAATTATTAATACTGACAGTTTGTTTTAATATCAGAAAAAATGGATTTCTTTACTCTTTTGATAGCAAAATGTTTTTCCATTGAATCTGTGTAATGGACTGTCCAATATGTTGTAGGAAGTACACCCCAAAAGGACAGCTCCAGAAACCTCAGAAAACAGTGCCAAGAAAACTCAAGCTAGCCCTTCTCCCTTTAAGAAAATCAAGAATCACCAGCTGAAAGAAAAAACTCAGAACAGCCTGCTAATGATTGTTACAAAAGTAACAAAAGCTGACCATAGAAATAAAGGGAAATAAGAAAAGGGGAATCAGTTTAAAAATAAACTCTCCAAGGAAAACCAAAACTCCTTTTTTCCTTTGCCCCCTGACAAACTTAATTCCTAAAATAGGAAAAGACAAAAGATTGAAAGAAGATTAGCTCATCAGGGAAGGAAGGAAAAACTCACTAACCAGGACAAAGCCATTAAGCCATAATAGGAATTGCCCAAAGCACCTTCATTACATCACCCAGCAAGATTCAACCAAGCCTGGGACTCAAGACAACCGACAAAGTTACTCCTGCATGGCCCCATTGGGAGTCTGACAACAAATCAGGATAAATTTCTTTTACAGGAACAGGAACTTCAAACCCCAGGTGATTCTCTTGTCCACCATTAAGCCATCCTTCCAAGCAGCCTCCATGTTTCCACTGTCTTTCTTCCCTCTTGGAACTGAACCCAGATGGACATTTCTTCCAACAGTGTTTTTCACTGATTTAATTCTGTTCTTGAAACATTGCACAACAAGCAACTTATAGCATTCTAACAGCTGTTTGTATATATATTATAAGTAAATCCCCTGTCACACTGCACCAACGGATGGAAAGAGGATGTAAA
>BHFT01002924.1:0-15618 GCA_004320025.1 Laticauda laticaudata
TAGGCTTCCTACGAACATCCGCTTTACATCCCCACTACATCCTCCCCACATCCGTTCCTTTCCGTTGTTTTCCTTTCAGTTTATGCAAATTTGGAACACTTTTGAGAGCGGAAAACAAGGGATGGAGCCACCCCTCAAATTTTGCTCGTCCGCTGTGTCCTTTTTGCATACGTTTTGCATCTGTCGGCCAGTGTGACCTAGCCTTAACATGCAAGCCCTAAAGTCTTTCTAAAGTGGGTGGGCAAAGAGAATGGCTGAGGAATTCTGGGTGGCTGAGGAATTCTGGGAGTTAAAGTCCACAAGTCTTAGAGTTGCCGAGGTTGGAGACCCCTGGGCTAAGGCAAACAGGTGTTTCATGTAGTCTTGTCTTCTAAAAACAGTGGGCCATCCTCACATTGGGACAAAGAGAATGTGGGTGTGTTTTCCCCCCAGAAACAGAGCAGAGAAACACATTGTCATTGTGTCATTGACACAAATATGATAATTGAACTGAAGGCAAGCAAGCAGAGAATTAAAAGACAAAATGAACAAAATAAAACCACAAAACAAAACCAGGGAATACTCACAAACCAAGGGAAGAACAAAGACTTCTGTATCACCAAAAAAAGTGCAATTTAACCAAATAATAAATACAAGGTTGAAATGCAGTATTCTCAAATCCTAACAATCTCAAAAAAGTTGCATCAATAGTTTGCTTGAGCCAACAGCAGATCATGAACAATCCAACCCATACAGTGTCCAGGTTACATTTATTAATCTTGGACAAAAATGATAGAGAAGACCTGGACAGAAGTAGAACAAACTGAACAACACAATGAAGTATTGTTGTTGTTTTAAAAAGAAAGAGAGGCATATTTCAGTATCTGGAAAAATACCTACTGAAAGAGAGTTATTTAATATAGTAGCCTACTAATGAGAACAGAGAAGGAAGACAAGGTGTGTAAAGGAAAGAAGATGAAAAGATCCAATCAGTTTGTACCATAAACAGCTTCTTGAAGCCATTTTGCCTCCTGGTAAGATTTTATTTACAGGACCTGCTACAACAGCTGAAACTCAAGAGCCCATGGAACAGTGTCTGGTAACTTTCTGCCAGCGGGAAGACAGGCTGTTCACAAGTTTTACAGAGTTTTTCCTATTGCAAAATGATTGTTCTTTGTGTGATTAGGTTTTGCTGCAAGTGAGTCAGAAATAAATAGACTCAACTGCCAGTTCTGTCAAATTAATGGGATAACACAGATCTAGAGCTACTTTTAAACTGGTTCATAGTCCATTCATGGAATTATCTTAGGCTGGTGGTAACACTTTAGTGCAGGTTAGCCAGCCTAAGTATTAAGAAATTAAACCACTGTTTATTATTCTATCTTAATAAGACAAACCTTCTTGGCTATGTCCAAGAAACTAAAGGCCGTGTCACACTGCCCAACAGATGCAAAAAGGACATAACGGAAGAGAAAAATGTTACATCCGTTGTTATCCGCGCTCAAAAGGGGCGAAAATTTGCATAATTGGAGCGGCGCAGCGGGATAACACGGACACGGGGAGGACGCAGGCGGATGCAAAGCGGATGCGGAACGGGAAGCCCAGCGGATGGGAGCGGATGGCGCATCCGCAGGCTTCCGGGGGCCTCAGCGAAGCGGGTGCCGGAAACGGAAACAACGGATGCACAGAACGGATGCCAGCGGATAAAGCGGATGCACAGCGGAAGCTAGCAGATGCCGAGCGTTAATTGCGCATGCGGGGAGGATGCATTACTAAGCCCCAGGATATAACGCGAAGCAGCTCGGAAGCAGGTCACCATTAGAGGAAAGACCTGCTTCCAGACACATCAACTGCCTTGCCTGCCCTGCCGTGCATGCCTGCCTTGCAAGCCTGCTGCCAGCCTCCCTGCCAGCCTTCCTGCCAGCCTTGGTTCCTGCCAGCCTCCCTGCCAGCCAGCAACCCCACAACCATGGGGAAGAACAGAAGCCTAGCATCTGCTCCAGCCCTTGCAAGAGGGCCAGCATCCCACCCCCTGGCCTTCACTCTGGTTCTGCTGGGGCTTCTGTAGCACGGCTCACTCTTCTGGGGCTGGAGCTTCTGCTGCTTTCTGCTGCTTCTGCTTTCTGGAGGAGCTGATGATGCGGGGGATCAGACAAGCACTCTAGCACCAGCCACTTCCACAGCACCTGGACCCTTCACCCTGAGACTGAGCGACCAAGAGGAGTGCCAGAGACTCATTTTTGTTTTGTAGCTTCTTGTTACAAAATCTATCTTTGATTCACACACTTGCTTCATTTCTTTTTTAATAAAGTCTTGTTGGAAATTTTAGAAATGGTTTAAGCCTTGTGTGCTTGAGGGATGGGTTAAGATAGCAGTGGGATGGAAGGATACCTTTGGGATGGGTTAAGATAGCTGTGGATGGGAAGGGATACTGTGGATGGAAGGGATACCTGTGGATGGGCAGGGATACCTGTGGGATGGGCAGGGATTTACCTATGAGATGGGTAATAGTGTGGGATAAATAAACCTCCAGTGCAAGCATAGTGGTACTGTATAGTCCACCTCCCAGGTGCCACCCCTATGGCCCTTCATTATCAATTACAATGTAAGCATTGATCCACACATGTCAACAAACACAACTCTTTGCTAAATGCCCTGTTCATTGTAGGGCCACCCCAACATACATGGCCAATCTCAATCAGTGTGATGAGACAGGCTGAAGGAAGCATCCATTAAGCATCTATCATCCTGTCTTGCCACTCCACCACCAGCTGGGGAGTTGCACCAGTGTTTCAGGAGGTTGCGCTGCTTCTTCCCTTCACGTGAAGCTCTGTTGGGGCCTTGCACATCCTCAAGTGTCGATCAGGTTTTGCCCTTGCCTCCATTCCCCAGGCTCCATGTCCCCATTGCCTTGCTGGAGTCCACGAGCCTGTTCTGCAAGACTGGGTAGCGAGTGCGCATGAGAATTGTGCAGGAGCAGCAAGCTTCCACGATCCTCCTCATGGTCTCTGGGCGATGCTGCATGTTGGTGAGAAGTACCTGGAACCGTTGGCCAGGATGCAAAGGCGTCTCTCACCACCCGTCTTGCCCTGGACAGCCTGTAGTTAAAGACCTCTCTTCACGGGTGAGGTATTTGGAGGTGTAGGGCTTGAGGGTAAGTGTGGAGGGAGAAGGCGTCATCCTCCCACGATGAAGTAGGGCACATCTTGCGTGTCGTTGGGCAGCGGTCTGGATCTGGGAAGCCACCATGAGGTTGCTTTCCAGCCCCTCCTTGAGGTGACTGGCTTGTATGAACCTGGGCATCTGAAGATGAGCCGTTGCCTGAAACATCGATGTACATGAACGCTGTAGTCAGCATCGACCATGGCAAAGGATGATGCTGAAGAAGCCCTTGTAGTTGTGATAAGAGGACTGTGATTTGGTCTGTCGCTTTGCAGGCCACGTGCTTGCCATCGATAGCTCCAACGGTGTGTTGGAAGTTCCACCTCTGATATCACTGCTCTGCAACTTTCTTCCATCCTTCTTTCAGTGGAGGGGCACTGGAGGAGCTCCTCCTTGTATTTTTCGATTATGGCCTGCCACCACTTTTCTGACAACAAGCTGATGGTGCTGGTGGCACCCTCCAGCCGTACTGCATGCTCCTGTAGGTGGTCCCTGAGGCCAGGTGGCGCAGATGAGTGTCACCTGAGCCCAGGTTCCAGGCGGTGGGAAGTTGGTGTTTGTCTTTGTCAACCTGGGTGTCAGCCACTGCACAAGTTCATCAAACATAGCTGGAGCATCCTCATGAAGTTCTGGAACGCCCGATGTCTCGCTCCTGAGCTCCACCATCAGCTTGTCGTAAAGTACGTACTGTGCTCTTCTGGCGAACCATCTTCGGAGCCAGACTTTTTTGGGTGCCTCCTTTTCTTCCCGTAGTACTGTTCACAGAAGACTGTAGATGGTTTCGCAGTGTTGCAGAAGGATGTTTGGCTGCCGAAAGGATTTGTCGCAATCCACGGTGGACATGACTGGATGCTGTGGAAGAGGAAGAGGCAGATGAAGGCTGCAGAGGTCTGCACAGCTGGGCTGCTGTTCTGAAGTGAGCTGCAGATGAGTTTGCTCTTTTTATAGGCAGTGTAGGTGTCCCTTTGCATCCTCTAGGCATCCTCTAGGCATCCTCTAGGCATCCTAATATCCGAGATAGGTCCCCTCTGTGTACATTTTTTCTGTTTTAAACGCTTTGTTTCCGCTTGGCACCCGTTCTGCATCCGTTCTGCATCTGTTCCATGTCAGTTCCGCTTCCTCCCTGCGTCTGGGCGGATGCGCGTTGCGCAGATGCCGCAGCGACGCTCGCGGATATAGCGGATGCGTAATGGATGCGTTACGGATTTAGCGGATGCGTTGGCGGATGCAGAACGGGACGAACTGGATACATTTTCCACGCAAAAGTTTTTTGGCAGCCCAAAAACTTTTGGAAGCGGATGAAACGTCAAAAACGGATGCTGGACGGATAGAGAGGAGCCAAACGGAGGCAGTGAGTACATCGCGTTTTCAACAGATGGCAAGTGTTTTCTCTCCATTTATCTATCTCTCTCTGGCTGCAGGGTGACACGGCCTAAGGTGTATTCTCGATAGCCATGAAGAGTTGATCTTTATATATAGTTCTTCTAAAGGCTTGGTCAGACAAAGTGTGATAGAAAGATAGAAGGTAGAATAGAATAGAATAGAATAGAATAGAATAGAATAGAATGGAATGGAATGGAATGGAAGGGAAGGGAAGGGAAGGGAATAGAATGGAATAGAATAGAAACCACAGACATAAATATTTCTCTGACTTCGTTCAATAGTCCTTTCATTGAAACTTATCTAGAAACTGTAAAGAATGCTGTTAAATTTTCTTGAATCACATATAAGCAACTCCTCATTAGCATCTTACTACACAGAAACACAATTTCTGTGAAATAATGCACATGAGTTCTCAGATATTTGCTAGTCTGCCTTCATAATCAACTAGCATAGGATTTTTTATGTTTTGTTTTTCTTGACTATTTCAATCAGGAATAACTTCAGAATATTTTCACAGCCTTGATCAAATGATAACAAATCTACCTATCTTGACATCCACATTGGACAATTCTACCTATCTTGACATCCACATCCTATATGGCATCCACACTGGGTGCCAAAATGGACAGCCACTTGTCTGGAATGGTATAGGACAGTGATGGCTAAAGTTTTTGGGCTCCTGTGCCAATAATTGTATGCACGCTGGTGCTCACACGCTCACGTGCCAGCACCCAGAAGGCAATCCACACACCCCCCGTGCCCCCTGCTCATGCACGTGCAATCCCTGCTACCACCGCCCCCTTATCTGCACTGTGCCTACAGCTGATTTTCAGGTGGTTTGAGATCTTTTTTGGCCTCCCAGAGGCTTGAAAAAAGCCTCTGCAAGCTTTGCAGGCCGAATAATATGCCCGTTTCGTCACTTCTGGTATTACAGGAAGTGATGAAATGGACCTATTACTTGGTTATTATCAAGGTTGACTCAGCCTTCCAACCTTCTAAGGTTGTATGAAGACCCAGATTGTTGGGGGCAATATGCAAATAATGCTTCTTCATTTTAAACTGCCCAGAGAGTAAAGTTCTATGGGGCAGTATATATCAGCCTAAATGATATTGCTTAAGGGATTTGAATTGCAATTGAGAAGACCCGAGTTCCAGTCCTCCCTTGGGCACAAAAGCCAAATGGGTGATTTTGGATTAGCCATTTTCTCTTGGCCCAAAGAAGCCAATGGCAACCTACTTCTGAAAATGTGGCCAAGAAAACTTGTCCATATAGTTATCAGGATCAAGACTGACTTGAACACCCAACCATAATATTCTATGCAAAACACAAATCCGTATCAGCAGTGGGTCCAAAGAAACGGAAGCACGTAATTATTGAGCACTTTTCATTGTTTTTCAGAGAGACAAAAACCCCTCTAATACAAAGCATGCTTGTCCCCCGATGTCTACTCTTCCATCTTGCCGGAGCAGAATCTTCAACTCTCCCCCACGACTGGAGCACTGAAATGCTAACCGATGACAGAATTAGTTAGGTAGGCAGGAAATATGCTTCTCTCTCTATCCAAATTTACAATGCAGACTTGCTGATGACTGCTGAAGAGCAGATAGATAAGAGAATTGAACAAAATTACCTACAATGCAAACACAGGCCAGACTGGAATAAAATTCAGGGTTCTCCAATCTTGGCCACTTTAAGCCTGGAGGACCTCAACTCCCAGAATTCCCCAGCCAGCTGGTTGGGGAATTCTGGGAGTTGAAGTCTTCCGGGTTAAAGTGGCCAAGGTTGGAGACCCCTGGAATAGATGAAATATATAAACAAAATACAAGAAGTCCTCAATGTGTGACACCAACTGAGCCCAAAATTTCTGTTGCTAAGAGAGATAGCTGTTAAATGAGTGTTGACCCTTTTATTACCTTTCTTGCCCAGTTGTTAAGTGGATCACTGCAGTTATTAAATTTGTGAACACAATTGTAAAGTGATCCGGCTTCCCCCTTGACTTTGCTTCTCAAAAGGTCTCAAAAAGTGATCACATGACCTTAGGACATGGCAACCGTCATAAACAGGAATCACTTACCATGCATAAAAATTTTGATCACGTGACCATGGAGATGCTATAGTGGTCCTTTGTGCAAAAAATGTTTTTTATAACTTTGAACGGTCACTAAACAAATGTTTAAGTTGAGGACTACCTACGGCCACAGATTTAAGTACCAATGATTTGCCATAATCCTTAACTTTAGAATTAAAGCTACAGTAATTTCATTGGGTGGGCAAACTAGAAGAAAAGATTATGCCTGAGATTTAGTTGTTGTTTTTTTAAAGCCTGATTAACTTTGGCTGAATTTGTACCAATTGTACAGTATCAGGGCCAAAGGTGATATTCAGCAGGTTCTGACCAGTTCTGGAGAACCGGTAGTAGAAATTTTGAGTAGTTTGGAGAACCAACAAATACCACCTCTGACTGGCCCCCATCTACTCTCTGCCTCCCGACTCCCAGCTGATGAGCTGGGTCTTCCTTTGTTGCCCTGCAGAGGAGAACGGAGCTGGAAAGCAGGTTAGTGGGATGGGGTGGGAATGGGGATTTTGTAGTATCCTTCCCCTGCCATGCCCACCAAGCCACGCCCACAGAACTGGTAGTAAAAAAAATTTGAATCCCACCACTGATCAGGGCTACCTGATGAAACAACCAGGATCCTTGTTTGAGTTCCAGCGTTCAGGAGGACATTGCAAATAAAATTGCGGCAGGTTACATTCAGAGACCTAAAAAGGGAAACTGTAAAATCATGGGAATTCCTACCGCATAGTTTGTCTTTCCCCAGTTGCTCTGACCAGTAGCTGCTTAGTACCGCATGGGCAGACCCTTAAGGAAAAATAAGATGTAATAGCTGTGATAATAATGTTATAGCAGATCAGCATTCAAAGCACTTTACAATATGTTAACTTTAATAGTAATTATTGCAAGAGTGTATGCTACTGTGGTTTCTGAAATAAATTTCCTATCAGGGGTTTTCAATTCAATGTATAAAATGCGAAGGATGTGTGTTTGTGTTTATTTTCACAGTCATAATGTACACTGAAGATGGTATTTAATTTCATTGTACAGGGTGCAATGACAATAAAGTAAAATAAACTAACAAACAAAATACATACAGTGGAAATGTTCTCTCAATTGTTTGCTGTATTTCTAAATGGTTAGTCTCCCATTCTGTGTTGTAATCCCACCCTTCCCAATGGATCAAATCTGTTTCAAGGACACTTTCATGAATGTGTGTTGGGTTATAACAGCATCATCCCTGACCAGGCAGACTTTTAATCTAACACTTTCAGAAGGCACCAGGCTGTTAAAGACATATCAGTAGTATTGCCAATTTTCTGATACTCATTTGAAGAATTCCCAGACACCCACTTATTCATCAACTGTTCTGACCCAGGCTTCATCAAACTTAATGAAACACAAACTTATTTTAAAAGCAAAACCTATTTTAATGCAATGCTGGGAATTACTTGCATTCTCTGCCAGAACTAATTATAAACAGTTCCCCCAGATAAGAGCACGCCTTTCAATGCTGTAGAATGCTGCCAAAAAACAGATGTCCAATTAATTATAACATAAACCAACCAAAGTCCCAGAAAAAAAACCGACCAAAATACACAGAGCTTCAGAATCTATAGAACTACTTTGCTTCCTGCAAAGCTCTTCGTCATTGAGGTCTGACATTTATCCCTTATGGGAGGAGCAAATCACCTCCCAGCCTTACTCCCGAGTTGCCCCTTCTGCTTCAGCTGTTCTTGCCTTCTAGCAGCTCTGCGCACATGTACACTGGGAACAGGCTCCCCTGGGTCCACTGCTTTGCTGATGCCAGCCTCCAAAGGCTCCAAAGGCAGCACCCCATTCCTAGATGGTCCTGGCCCCATCCCTGCATCGGATGCAGGACCCTCATCCAAGTCCTCACCTGACTCCCTGACTGGTCCCCTTTCGTCCTCACTGTCCGATACCTCGGCCGTCTGCACTGGCTGCCGGTGAACCACAACATAGACTAAGCACTAGAGTTGGGCAATGCTTCAGATTCAGTTCCAAAATTGTGCTTTGGAACAATCAGGGACATGCCTGCAGCCCTCTCTCTCTGCAATTCATTAAAACTGCCATGTCTCTCTCCAGGATCGTGTGAATGCTCCACAGGGTACCATCATGGAAAACACATGATGGCTTTCAACAGTTTCAGGCAGGGGTTACATTCAAACTTCTGTGGGCTCCAAAATGCTTTTTCTGCATTATTTCCAAACTGCTGCACAACCTTACCATGAATATAGCAAAGGGGGAAAAAATCATATTACCTCAAAAATATGTCATCAAACAGTCCTAAGGCACCCTAACAATAACAGTGTAACAGAGTTGGAAGGGATCTTGGAAGTCTTGTAGTCCAACTCCCGATCAAGCAGGAGGCCCTGTACCATTCCAGACAAATAGCTGTCCAGTCTCTTCTTTAAAAAACCCCAGTGGTGGTGCATCCACAACTTCTGGAGACAAGCCATTCCATTGGTTAAATTTTCTGTCAGGAAATTTCTCTTTAGTTCCAGCTGGATTTTTCTCCAACAAGTTTCCGCCTAATACTTCTTGTTCTGCCCTCAGGTGCTTTGGAGCATAGATTAACCCAGAGGTTCAGCAGGTTCTGACCAGTTCTGGAGAATCAGTAGTGGAAATTTTGAGTAGTTCGGAGAACGGGCAAATACCGCCTCTGACTGGAGATTTTACAGTATCCTTCCCTTGCCATGCCCACCAAGCCACGCCCACAGAACCAGTAATAAAAAAATTTCAATCCCACCACTGGGTTAACCCCCTCTTCTTTTTGAAAGCCCCTTAAATATTGGAAGATTGTTATCATGTCACCCTTAGTCCTATTCTTTAGACCAGTAGTTGCCAACTGGTGGGGGGACCACTGGTGGTCTGCGAGAAAATTTTGATGGTCCGCAGAGAAATGTCCTTCCCCCAAAGCAATTATTCCAGGCTGCGCGGAACACAAGGCTGCACCACAAAATGGCCTGCCCACCCGCTGGCCCCTACCCTTCAGCTGAGCACAAACCTTACCTTGAGTAGAGCCACGCAAGCTGGATAAGACCAATAGGAGGGAGGGAAATCCATCCCAGGCGGCTTGCTGACATTCGGTGGGAAAGTCGATCCCATATTCCAGAGCTGCAGTGTCACAGGACTGGCCCTTTGGTCATCCTGGAGCAGCTCCTCCAGTCTATTGGCAAGCCGGTGCACCTGGGTGGAGGAGCAGCTGCTCCAGGATGACCAGGATGACCAAAGGGCCAGTCCTGTGACTACTGCAGCTCTGGAATATGGGACTGACTTTCCCATCAACATCAGTAAGCCACCATCAGTCAAAATTCATATTAGTGGTCCATGGGATTTTAAATTATGAGTTTAGTGGTCCCTGATGTCCAAAAGGTTGGTGACCCATGCTTTAGACTATAGACAAACCCAGTTCCTGTACCCCAGGGGTGTCAAACGTGTGACCCACGGGCTGGATGCATCACATACTAACCACGCCCATCCCCATTTTAGCGAAGGGGGGGAAAGTTGTGATACATCACATGACGACAATGTGTTGTCACAAGTTTGACATCCCTGCTGTAACCCATTCATTGTATATTTTATTCTCCAGATGCTTAATCATCTCTTCTCTACATTCTTTCTACAGTCTCAACATCTTTTTTGTATCCTGATGACCAAAATTGGATGCAGTATTCCAATTAGACAAACTAATTTATTGCTCTATGGAGTTTTATAGATAAATGCCTATTTTAGAAGCAGTTGCTTATGAAAAGTTATGTTTCCAGAAATGTTTTGTTCCTCTTATGGATGAAATATATTTTTGGGGCTTCTGCTGCTATCGTATTTTACAATCCTTACCTAAGAATTATTTACCTATATCTAGTAAAAATAGTAAAAGCTTTCCATATGCAAACATACCTGTGACAGGATCTTCAGAAATGCCATTCCATGGTGCAAAATAACGAGAGTAAAAATCATAGCTGCCATGATTTTTATGATCTCCTTTAACTGTGATTATTACTCCTTTTATTTTTCCGGTCTTGTCAGCTAGCAAAAGATGTTGGGGATCCACTTTTAATTTCTCCAGATCATACCTTGATAATAAACATTCACCGTTAAAGGCTCAAAACAGATGTCTATACTCTTGAAAATGCAAAACTAAAAGTACCAATCAGAACGATGAACTGAAGAATATTGAATTTTAATTACTATAATACCAATGGTCATTGTAAGTTTTAGCTCTGACTCTTGGTGCATTTTACATGCAAAATATAGATCTGAAACCAAAATATTAAGCATCAAAGAAAAGAAGGCCAGTAATAAGAAGATTGTCCAAAACAGGATTCCCCAGTGTGGTATCCATTAAATTAGGCATGTCCAAAGACT
Organism: Laticauda laticaudata; assembly: GCA_004320025.1. Classification (NCBI taxonomy): domain Eukaryota; kingdom Metazoa; phylum Chordata; class Lepidosauria; order Squamata; family Elapidae; genus Laticauda; species Laticauda laticaudata. Next base: position 10,968 of record BHFT01002924.1, read on the forward strand.
TGTGGACTTGTAAACTTCAACTTCCTGTGAACTTGAAGACTTGTGAATTTCAACTCCTAGAATTGGCTGGGGAATTCTGGGAATTGAAGTCCACAAGCCTGCAAGTTGCCAAAGTTGGGTACCCCTGCCCTAAATGGACTAGGAATCCCCAGAAAGTAGAATTCTCAACCAACTGAGAAGTGCCAGGTATAGCCCAAACATCTGGAGGGCATCAAGCTGGAGCGAGGTGAGCAAAGCAAAAATTAACAGAGAGGTAAAAGGAATGTCCTTTCCCCTAGCTTGTGCAAAATCAAAGAAATGAAGGAAATCAGCTAAGGAAGGGAGATGATGAAACTGCATAAACTTACAGCAATCATTTAAAGAAATGTGCCATTGAAATGTACATACCTTTCATACACCTCACTGAGACAGATAAGTAGTTTTTTTGTGACAGGAGAATAACGGACCTCTTGAATGTTCATATCCCCCACTGCTGCCTAGTGATAAAATGGGACAGAGTGAGCCAAAGAGAGCTACTATATTTTTCTCACATCCACATAGCAAGCTTTTCTTCATTAACTTTTTACTACACCTGGCAACATCAGTTTTTTTTAATAAATTTTTATCGTGTTTTCCACCAATACAGATCAAATCATATTCACATTTTCAACAGCATTTTGACATCTACAAGTATTATTATCTTATAAGCCCTAATATAATTAATATACATCCACCAATAACTTATCTCCCAGCTATAGTTAGTTCTATCTTATATACTTATATAGTTTACATATCTACGAATCATTTTCTTAAGGTCTCTTACAGTTAATCTCCTCTTCTTATTTCTTATATCTATTCTCCACCCATTCATACCATTTGTGCCAGACTGAATAGTACTCAGAGTCCTCCTTCTCTTTCATTTTTAACGTGAGATGTCCATTTCCGCATATTCCATTATTTTTTGCTGGACTAGGTCCTCTTTAGGAGTGTTGGGGCTTTTCCACATTTGTGCAAAAGCTATCCTGGCTGCTATTAGAATATGTAAGATAATATATTTTATCTTTTTGGGATATTGATCTTTTATTATTCCTAATAGAAAGTTCTGGTTTAGGTTCAATTTGGTATCCTGTAATTTCCTGCAACCAATTTTTTATTTTAGGAAGAGTTCTGGTTTAGGTTCAATTTGGTATCCTGTAATTTCCTACAACAAATTTTTAATTTTAGTTCAATAGGCCCTGGCCTCAGGGCATAACCACCACATATGATAGAAAGTACCATCAGCTTGTTGACACTTCCAACATTTTGGGCTTGTATTAGGGTATATCTTAGCCAATCTTATTGGAGCTAGATGCCACCAGTAAAACATTTTATATAAATTTTCTTTATATGTCAAAGATGTTAATTTATAGTTTGTGCTCCATAAATTTTCCCATTCTTCTAAATCTATATTATATCCGAAATTCTGCGCCCATGCTTGGCAACACCATCCCTGTTCCCTGAAGTCTGGACTTACCTGAACTCCAGTCCATGATTTAAGCTCTTTGCTAAACCTCTAACGGTCACCAATCAGAGACTCCCCAAGAACATCAGGAGATTTTTTAATGCCAGCAGTAACAGAATAACAAAGTTGGAAGACTCTTGAGGTCTTCTAGTCCAACCCCCTGCTCATGCAGGAAATACCACTTCAGACAAATGGTTGTCCATTCTCTTCTTAAAAGCTTCCAGTGTTGGAGCATTTACAACTTCTGAGAGCAAGTTGTTCCACTGGTTAAGTGTTTTCATTGTCTGGAAATGTCTCCTTTGTCCTAGGTTGGTTCTCTCCTTTATTATTTTCCATCCACCTCTTCTTCTGTCTTCAGGTGTTTTGGAGAATAGATTGACTCCCTCTTGTTTGTGGCAGCCCCTTAAATATTGGAACACTCACAACACGTCAACCCTAGTCCTTAGAACTGAATTTGGGGATATTTGTAGAGCAAGTTTCAAAAGGTGAGAAGGGGTTGAGATGATGTAATCAAGGCTTTATCTTGGTTTTATTGTGTTTGGCATATGTATAGAGATACAGTTGCCTTTTGGATATATCCTGCAGACACCCTTGGTTGACTTCTGTTGCTTTAGGAAAAAGGTTCCATGTAGAATTTCTATTCACTGTTTTGTTAAAAGTGAAGTGCACTTTCTGGTATGTTACCCGATGCATTAAAAAGGGAGATCAATCACAGCCATAATATTTAAATTAATAGTATCATCCACATGCAATACAAAAGGGGTGGGATTTAGATGCAATTCCTTACCCATCATCTTACAGCTTTTGAGGCTGGATTCAGATTTAGATTAGCTGTTTAATATTTAATTTCTCACTTCACTTGTAGCATACTTAGACATTGTTTTCATTTAGCTTGGGGATTAAATTTTGCAGGTAGGAAGAATTTAACAGTGAGAAAACCTAAGGAAGGATGATAAATACATTGGGGGGGGGGGAAGCTGTGTAAATTACCTTTACCAACTCTTCTACTTCCTGGAAATCCTAGATTTAAAAAATGAAAGTAGTATGAAAATCATGTGTGCCTTTTACTTTTCAAAGAAATTTTCAAAAGGTACCAAGTAAAGCTAACCTGTGGATAAGTGAAGTAAAGTGGCAAATCCAAGACAATCTCATCTCCTGCTTGCCTGGCCTTTAATTCTCCACTAAGAGTTAGGAAAGTGAGGGTGGGATTCATATTTTCTGTTTTTAAAATCAGAAATGTATAACTGTCAAGATGATTTAAAAAAACATGGATTGTGTCAAACTACGAACGGTTAAATAACACTTACTCTTATGGAATAATACAGCAGCAGATGCAAGTGTAGCATGGCCACACAGAGGGACTTCATTTGTAGGTGTAAACCATCTTAATCCAAAACAGGAACCTGAAAGAGGATGCTCATGAATCACTCTTATTTGAAATGACATTTCAACAGCAGAAAAAAATTAAAAAATTAAAAAAGGAAGCAAAGTCGTACAAGGAACAGAAAACTCAAACTTTGGGGACGACATTCTGAAAAATCATCATATATTTGAGAAATGCCTCGAAAGATGATCAGGTAATCCACAAGGTACACACAGGAAAAAATCCCCCCCCCCCAGCGGCCTATTCTNAGGAAAAAATCCCCCCCCCCCAAGCGGCCTATTCTAAGCTATTTAAGAGATCCAGGGTTAATTTTATAGAATTTAATTGGGCTGTATAAAAAGACATTCTACACTAATGGAATAGCTACCTTTTAAAAATCAAATTTGTACACTGCCCATCTCACTTATGTGACTCTGAGTGGTTTGTAACATGACAGGAGCCAGTCTCTGTGGAAAACCACAAGTTTTGGGGGGGAGGGATCTTTGGGGCCAGGTTGGTTTTTGCATAAGTCATTGTTTGATATCTAGAGCATTGCCCTGAAATCTCCCACTGAATCCTATAATCTGTATAGTTTTCCTGTATAGTTTAATATCCATATGAATCTGCGGGGGGAGGTCATTTGGAGTTTTGTAGTAAGAGTGCAGTGAATCTTGTATTTCTTACCACCCAACACCAAGGAAACAACCAGTATCCTTCAAGACTGCCATATCTCAAAAATGGGCAGGATGAGGGAGAACAAGCTGAAGTTAAGCCTAAATAAGGGAGAGGTTCTGGTGATGTGGAGAAAACTAAAAGAACTGTTTGATTAGGGTTCACACACACAGCAAAAAAGAGTAGATTTGCAGTTTCAGAGAGGTCTATTTACTGAATCTGCAGGTGGAAGTAGCAGCACTATATTGTACAATAAGGTGAACGGGCCAGCTGCTGAGTAGATTTGAAGACCATCTGCCTGGATTACCACAGCATTCTCTCCAATGAATAACCCTTGAAAACTATGCAGAATTTCCAACCGGTGCAAACTGTAGAGGCCAGGCGGTTACCTAGTCCGAGNTGCTGAGTAGATTTGAAGACCATCTGCCTGGATTACCACAGCATTCTCTCCAATGAATAGCCCTTGAAAACTATGCAGAATTTCCAACCGGTGCAAACTGTAGAGGCCAGGCGGTTACCTAGTCCGAGGAACAGGAGTCATGTAATGTCTGGATGGAAAGAACTGCTGCTGATTTACGACTTGGTCATCCAGAGAATCACTTCTCCTGCCAGAGTTAATTATGTCAATAGCAAAGGTATTTATTTCCAAGAGATCCTCCCTCTGCCTGTAACTTCTCTGCATGGTATATGGGAAAAAGCCCCCTCCCGTGAGATCGTCCATTTATGGATGACCCTCCACAGAGACATGCATTTTAATGCTCAGTATTTAGGAAAATAGCAAAAATGCATTTCTTCCACAGTTTTAAACTATGCATTGATTTTAATGATATTGAATAAAATGTAAAATAAAAAAAATTAAAATTGATATTTTGATTTCAATTTTGATTTGTTTTATTTTGATTTGAATGCATTGATTGTACTCTTTTAAGTGCTCCATTTTAATTATGGCAATTATTATTAATTATTATTAATTACCCTCCCATACTACCACCTCTTACAAAACTAGACAACACAGTATCAACAGTAGAGACCTTCAAATTTTGAGGTTCTATCATATCACAAGACCTAAAATGGACACCTAACATCAAAACATCATCAAAAAAGCACAACAAAGAATGTTCTTTCTGCGCCAACTC
>BHFT01002925.1:0-34320 GCA_004320025.1 Laticauda laticaudata
GTATGTGGGCCTTTCCTTATGAACTATTAAGAATCAGTACCTCGACATACACAGAAAGAATGAAAGAGCTCTATATGGAGAGCATAGCAGAAGCATTAAACTATTCCACTGTTATAACAGCTGAATCCAGTTTTATCTGCACATCTTACATTTTCCTTTTATTCCTATTGGATATCTGTCATTTAATCAAGTCATTAAATTTTTCAACAAAACCATTACTATTTGGGGAATAAACTGCATGAAGTTTCCACTTAATTCCAAGCACCTGGGAAACAGTTTGTGTCACCTGTGCTGTGATGTATGGGCCAGAATCTGAGGAGATACGCAAAGGCATCCCAAATCTTGGCACAATGTCTTTTAGTTATGTGCGGGCTACTTCCTTGGCCTTATTTTGTATGGCATGGAAAAGCCTCAGCCCACCCAGAAAAAGTACACAACAAAATCAAGAGATATCTAAGTCCCAGTTTCCAGGGAAATTTGGTGAAATCTATTTGCCACACGGCACCTGGGTATGAGCCCTGTAGGACTCCCAAGGGAGGTTTCCATCAGACCTGACAACCCCTGATAAAGGAAAATCTGGAGACCCATGAAAAAAAATCTGGAGATTCTATAAAAAATAGTGAGATTCACGGTCACGTGAATAACTAACCAATCCGAGCGTGTTATATCCGGTGGTAGAAAAAGCAAAATGGAGGTGCACAGAGTAAAAAGAAATGTGCTGTNTTGAAAAAAAAAAAAAGCGTTTTAAATTCGGCGTGAGATTGAGGAGCTTTGTCGTGAGACCGTGAGAAATGACAAAAAATCGTGAGACTCACGGCAGAACCGTGAGAGTTGGCAGGGCTGGTTTCCATGCTGTCTTTGGGTTGTTTTGTGTACAACGGAGACAGGCTACAGTGACTTGGTTAGCAACTGTATATGTGCCTTTTGCCAGGATGTATTGGGTGGCAAAATCAGCGAGTGCTTTAGTCCCCCAGTGTGTGTCTTTGTGCAATTGGGTCAGCAAAGCTCTTAGGGGAACCTTAAGCACACACCCCCCCTTTGTCCTAACTTTCACCACCCGTCTGGGGACCAAGTGGCTCTCAGTTCTTGAGCTCATTTTTTTTCCTCCTTAGTATAGGGTGGTTTGGACTGGGATGTTTCCAACTGATAGGGAATCAGGGGATAAGAGCTGTGCAGGGGCCAGCTGAGCGGCCTCTTTGGCTGTCTTGTCCCTATTTCCTTTTGCCACCAAGGTGTCTTCGTTGGAATGACTCCTGACATGCATGACTGCAACCTCTTGAGGGAAGTGTACAGCTTCCAAATATTGCATGATCTGGGGCCCATGTTTGATTGCCCCCCCTCCCCCGGGCAGTGAGCATACCCCTTTCTTTCCAAATAGCTCCATGAGGATGTCAAACTCCAAATACATGTTGACTGTCTGTGTAACATTAACCCTCTTCCTCTTCCACACAAAGTTCTCTGGTGTTTGCCCCCAGCCACAAATCATCCACATATTGCAACATGGAATACTCTCTCACCCACTCTTGCTTGACATCCTAACTACCAATCTCCACAAGCCACCTCCTCGTAGAATTCTTCTGTCAGTTGTTCCCCTGGCCTCCCCACTTTTTTTGTCTAAGAGACTCGGCGAGAAAAATTGCATTTTTTCTTCCCCTTTGAAGTTAATTCCACAAGTTCAGAGATCACCTTTCCTGGAGCCCCCTCTGTCTTCTGTAATTTGGCCCTAATGTCATCTGCAGACTGACCAATGAAAATCATATTGACCATTCCTGATTTTCCTCAACCTCGGGATCCAAGCTGGCACATTGCCCAAACACTTGACTAATCTATGGATAAAGGAGGATTAGAGAGGGGAAGTAGACATGTTAGACTTTAACTAGAGATAATTAATTGTATGGATTACTGTACTAAACAGAAACGAAAGTTAAGCAGTAACCAAAGTTAACCAATGATGGAGGATAACTAAAAATGTATATAAATGCAAAGACTATACTCCAATAAAGATCATCTTCATATTCAGTTGTTCATGATCAAACAACTCGACTACCCCATCATTCAACAAGTGGCACCTGAACAAGGACCCTCTTACCTTTGTCCGGCAAGGATTTGGTGCACCTTCAACTCTTGTGGTTTCTTCAACCTTTTGGTTTCTGTAAGTATGGGGTCTTCGCTTTCTGAGGAACAAAAGGAAGCATGTAGAATGAATTAGGTCTATTTGTTCAAGAAAATAATACTGAGGTACCACAAGAGAAATCTCTTAAGGCTGGGTCAGAGATTACAGCTCAGTGCCTATGGTACCAGAAAAGGGGTCTTTAAATTAACTGATGGGACATATTGGGAAAACATTGCATACTGAACCTCGAGCAAAAATAGAAGTTTTGCATGTGTGGCACTTACGAAGGCATGCAATTGAAACATTTGGTCACAAGAACTTTCTCTTTTCACACCTCCACCTTCACGTTATACTAATGCTGTCATTGCCCCTTCTTCAACCTGAATATATGTCTTCAATTCCCTCAGCTCCTGCAGATACAGGGCAAAAGCCTCTCTGACTCTATTGTTCAGTCTTCTTTTCAGAAAATGGTAGGACTTGTAAAAGGATGCTTCTGTCTCAGGAATAGAACTTGCAGAATTCCTGTTTGTCCAGTACAATATCGTCCTGGTCAGGGCCACAGCTTGGACTGCAAGTAGCAGAATGGGAGGGTTTGCCTTATCAGATTTTGAGAGAGTTAAAAAAGGCAGACTATGGGATTAGTGGTAATTTTACAAGAGGACTTGTAGAAGGAATAAAAAATGGTTATACAATGATACCTGAAGATTGGAAGCAAATATTTCGCATGATTTCAACATCCATGCAATATGTGGTTTGGAGAGTGAATGAGACATGCTCAAGTTGCTGCTTTAGGAGGAGGAGGAGCATATACAGTTGAGCAGCTATTTGGTTCTGGACTGTTGGTACAATTCCTACTCAACTTGTTCTTCCTCCAGCTACATTAGCTATTGTTTCTGAATGTGCCTTTCATGCTTTTCTTAAGGTACCTCAAGCTGGAGAACCTAGAGCAAATTTTTCAAACATTCGACAGAATACCATGAGCCTTATGCTGACTTTGTTGAGCATCTGTCCAAAGCAATTAGACAGCAATTTGATCATCAGGAAGCTGCTGGTGAACTTCTTCACCAGTTAGCTATTGAAAATGCTAATGCAGATTGTAAAAGAGCTTTACAGCCATTAAAGGCTACTGCTCATTACACTCTGGCAGATATGCTGTGAGTCCTGCCAGGATATTGGCTCACAAACTTATAAAATGCATTATGTTAGCAGCTGCTATTCAGAAAGGACAGCAACCAATTGGTAACTGTTTTAAGTGTAAGAAGCCTGGCCACTTTCAGAAGGACTGTCATTCTATACCTTCTAGCCTCAGAATCGTCCTTCTAAGAAGTGCCCTATTTGTAAAAGGGTTTTCATTGGCGCCAATCAATGTTCGTTTCGGTCAGGAAACTTGCCAATGGGTGTGGCACCGACCACAGAATCCCAAAGCGTGCCCTTCCCATCACTCTGACTCCTCAGCAGTCTGTCTCACTCCTCCCCAGCCACAGCCGGTAGAGCTGGGATCGATTTAATCACTCAAGAGGAAATTGAGTTTAAATTTCCCATGGAAGTTAAAAAGTTCCATCTCAATTTAAAAGGTCATCTTCCTTCGGATTAGTTGGCTTATTTTGCCTTGTTCTTCTGCACACAAAAAGGGCTATTTTTTGTGCCTGGGTAATAGATTCAGATTACGCTGGTATCTCATGATTCAGATTTGGGTGAATCTTCCTCAAGTTCTTTCCTTGTAATTCTTCTGTTGCTCAATTGCTTCTTCTTCCACATGATAATCCCATCTCCTGGAATAGGTAATCGTGGGGATGCAGGATTTGGATCAACTTCTTTATCTGTAGGCTTACTTCATCAGCTGAACTCTCTCATCCTTTGTTAACGTTCTTCCTAAATAAACAACCATTTCAAGGGTTATTGGATACTGGAGCAATGTTATGTCATCTCCACTTTACAGTGGCCAGTACAGTGGCCAAAAACGACAGTTTATTTGCTGTGGGGAATAGGAGGCTTACAGCTACTTGGCAGAGTGTTCAAGAAATTAATGTTACAACATATGCTGGTAAGTCCTTTTTCCTACAACTATACATTCTAGATATTCATACTAATATTTGGGGCTGTGATATCCTTTCTCTTCTTCATGCCCATTTGAATCTTGATGATGGCTCTTCCTCTTAAATGACTCTATTCTATGCCGGTTTGGGTGGAACAATGGCCATTATCAAGGAAAAAACTTGCTGCTTTACAACAATTGGTTCAAGAACAATTGGCTGCTAGTCATATCGAACCTTCTACTACTCCTTGGAATACTCCTGTTTTTGTTTTAAAAAAAGAAAAATGGGAAATGACGTTCCTTCCTGATTTAAGAGAAATTAATAAATGTATCCAATCCATGAGTCCTTTACATTGTGGTCTACCAAATCTAACTTAATTCCTAATTTTCATAAATTATTGGTAGTTGATCTTAAAGACTGCTTTTTTACTATACCTTTGCAACCTCAGGACAAAGAAAATTTGCATTACTGTGCCATAATAGCATGGCCCACAAAATGATATCATTGGCGAGTCTTGCCTCAGGGAATGCTTAATCCTCTACACTTTGTCAATATTTCGTGGATAATGACCTTCAACCCTTCAGAATAAATTTCCTTCCTGTTTAGTCTATCATTATATGGATGATATTTTGATAGAGCCCCGGATTTTGATGAATCTAAGTTGTTAAAAGAGTTAACGGATATTGTGGCACAAAAACAGGGATTGTATATAAGCCTCAGACAAAATTCAAAAGGTAGAACCTTTTACCTACTTAGGACATAGAATGTTGCAACAATTTTTCCATTCAATTCTTCCTGAATTACAAGTACAGAAATCATATACATTAGTACAATGGCAAAAATTACTTGCATTAATTGGGCACGCCCATTCTTTTTACATCACAACTGGTGATATGTTGCCCTTATTTCAATCTTTGAAGGAGCACAATCACCAGGAGATCTAGTTGTATTAACTGATCTTCAAAGAACATGCCCTTCAAAGAAATATTGAATAAGTTTAAGCATCGATATGTGGACAGGATAACATCCTTAACATAGGACTTTGCTTAGCTATTCTTCCCACTACACCCTTACCCACCAGGATGTCTTTATTCTAATGTGTCCTGCAAGTGGTCAACATTCATGGATTAATTTGTCAGCTGCTCCGCCTAGAAACATTTATCCTCATCAATCAGCATTAGAAGAATTTGATTATTAAAGGTTGTAAATGAGCTACATCTTACAGGACAGGATCTCATTAGCATAGCTTTCACTCATACAAAAGTTGAACATGAGCATTTGATGATGATTTTCAGAATCATATCAGAAAGCCTTTTCTCAATATGTGAAGAAACTTGTATTCTTTACCCAAGGAATAGTGGATCTAGAATAGTGGTTACTACTACTTTAAACTGGCCTTTTCTTCTATTTCTGTGTGAAATCCTATTTCTAAAGCTCTTAGTCTTTACTGATGGATCACCTACAAGGGGTGTGGTTGTCTGCAGATTCTCAACAACAATGGTATTCTAAATTTACTGCCACGCATACTTCAGCTCAACGTGCTGAGCTGGCTGCTGTGATTTTGGCTTTAGATTGTTCAATGTCCAACCTATTAACCTGATTGTTGATACTCAATATGTGCATTTAGCTATGCAGTCTCTTTCCTTTTCTTACTGTGCTCTCTCTTTGCATAAGAATTTGTTATCCTTGTTTTTATCTTTAAAGAATAGTTTGGAAACTCGCTTGTATTCTTTGTATGTAGACATGATTTATTACAAGTGATACTTTCACTCTATGAAGGATCGATGAGCCTGGATCTGGAAATTAATGTCTCAAAGACTAAGACAGTTCTATCAGTTATGGGAAATTGGGCAAATAATTGTGTTATACAAAAACGATGAAAAGTAGAACAAATAGGTAAATGCATGTACACTTATCATTGAATAAAGATGGAAAAAGAGCTAGAGAAATTTTAACATTCGCACATGTTGAACGTAAGTAGTGAATACTATATGACCTGTTATGAAGAATGCAAGTGAAAGAACCAAAGGCGTCTATGGATCAGTATGCCACACCAAGCGAGGGCTGGGTATGTCAAGAGAAATAGAGGGAAAATGCCTGCCACAAAAAACAGATAAGCGCGCACATCAAGTCAAACAGGAAAGGGGCTGGATGAGGAATAAAGCGGAATAAACGTTCAAAAAGTGACTGACCAGGGTGCTCTTATTCAGCCTTTAGGAACCAGGCACTTATGACAACCCTCTCTGCCAGCAACACAGACGCAGGCTGTGTTGAACCCGATTGAAAGAACCGACTCCATTTTCCTCACGCAATCTCCGCTCAGCAAACCCTCCCGACGCGACCTGATCCATGTTTTGGGTGGTTTAAACAAGGCGACCATCGAAGCGTTCTCCAGAGCATGGAGTCTCCTCCAACCTTGGCTGCTTTGAGCCTGGTGGACTTCTGAGGAATTGTGGGAGTTGAAGTCCACCAGGCTTCAAATCGCCAAGGTTGGAGGAACCCCCCCCCCGCTCCAGAGGATGCTACATGGCCGCCTTCTGCAACACTCCTCCTCCGCTGGGAAACTTCACGTCTTCAGAATGAAAGCCTGCAAACGGTAGCTCTTTTTGCTCAGCCGCTTCCGCGCTTTCCTTTCCACGGACATGCGCGCATTCGCGACCTTGAATCCATGAAGCTCTTCCCGACAGGCAAACGAGGCTCGCTCTCCTCAAGAGGGCACCCGGACGAGCGTCTTTCTTCTCTCGCCCCGCCCGTTCTCATTGGCTGCCCTTTTGCGTCTTACGCCCGTCTTTTCCATCCGATTGGCCGTTCGGCGGCTTTCCGTCATTCCCGTCTCCGGCCTTCTCGTTGGTGTTTTCAAGCGACCCGCCTCCAGCTTTAAACAGGATCTCACCGCCCGCCTCCCTCCCCGCCCCCCCCCCAGTTTTCCAGCTTTGGCGGGAGGGGGGGGGGCGCGGGGGAGAGGGAGGGGGAAGGCCACGCAGCTCCGGAGAGCGGGGGAGGGGCGGGAAGAAGGTGGTGCGAATCAAGACGCATCGGTGGCTTAGCCGTAAACGCCGCGCCCTGCCTCTTGAAGGTATACCCTGGAACAGCTGGCTCAAGGGAGCTCGGGAGGGCGGTGCTGGATGGCTGAGAGGCTTAAGGCAAGTCAGGTGAGAGAGAAGCCGAGCCAAGGGGCGCCGAGTCCGCTCTCCCGCAATGCAGCGTCGTGGGAAGGCAAAGCCTTCCGAGAATGGAGGGGTTTCCTTTGTCGTCCTCTGAAAGGAGGCCATGGCCGCCCTTTCCGTGGGGTTCCCATCCTTCGCTCTTTCCCTTTGAGAAGAATATTCCTCCGAGGAAGGCGGGCGAGCATCCGGGCGGGGGGGGAAGGGAGGGAGGGAGGGAGGGGGTGTGGCAACGGGGAAGAAAAATCAGCTTCGGGGTGTGTGTGTGTGTGTAGGGGGGGCAATTATGCCAAGAAAAGAAACGAGAAGCGAAGGGTTACTGAAGAGTTGCAGGCCGGGGCCCGTTTTTGATGATGATTTTTCTTTTTGTCCCCCTTTTCGGATCCTTTTGTCTCAAAAGCCACGTTCCCTTCCTCCTCCGTTCTGTCCTCCAGCCTTTCCTTCCTGGCTCTGGACCTGCCTGGGTTCCTGCTTCACGTTCAACCCTTTGAATTGGCCTTGGCTTCCTGGCTCGGGTGACTCTGAATTACCATGGATGAGCAAATCGTGATGAAATCACGGTTGGATGCCAATGTGCCATTCCAGTCTTCTCTTCCTCCCTATTGCCATACTTCATCAATTCATCAGCTGTGTATTACTCCCCACCACCCATTTCTCTAAAACCCCCCACCCCCCCAGTCTGTTGCTAGGCTTAGTATTAATCCAACCTTGGAAAACTGAAGTAGAATCAGAGTTTAGGCTATGATTGTGCGACTGGTAACTGGCCTTCGGTTAATGATGCTGCCTCCCCCACCCCCCAAGGAGCTCTTTTGGAATATGTTTTTATTCTTAAACTGGGTCTACAAATCGTAAGAATTAGTTCCAAGTAACGAAGTAGAGGAAGAGTTTGCATTAATGTGGGAAGCTTTAGTTGGCTCAGCTGTACTGCAAAAACAATCAAATTCTGTGGGGTTTAGCAGAATTTACTTCCATACAGTAATATTTGTGAATTTATTTAGTTGATTTATACCTGTGTCTCTTCCTTCAGAGAACTTGGGGAGCAAGGATGGACTGTATCAGTGGGGGTATTCGACTGGTTCTGCCTGGTTCTGGCGAGCCGGTAGGAGCGATGAGCAGCGGAGACCGAATCGATTCTCTCCACCACTCTGCTGTTGGGCCCACCCGGGATCCCATACTCACCTGTATCTGCTGAATTTGAAGCGCAACTGCTTTGCACGGCACAGAATAGTGCTACGTGGCAGCTGCTGAAGCGACCAGGATTGTGCAGGCTTGCAGGAGGTGAGTTAGAACTCCTCTGTGCCTGCGCAAATGCCTCTGCACCTGTGCAAAGTGCATGCTTGGCGCGTGTGTGCATGCAAAGTGTGTGCACGCGTGCAAAGCGCACCCACCAAACCACGCCCACTGAACTGGCGGCAACAATATTTGAATCCCACCACTGGACTGTATCACTACAATATCATAAACTTACAAATCACATTTTAATTCATTGTATTCTGTGATTTCAGCTTGCATAGTTAATGGTTCAGCATGTGTTGTGCACAAAATGAGACTGATTGAACAAACCATAGTATTAAGAATGAGAAACACAATCTTGCTGTAGTTACCCTATATCAGGGGTAGGGAAACTTGGCTCTTTTATCATTTATGGACTTCAACTCCCAGAATTCCTGAGTGAGCCATAAAAGGTTCCATCTCTGGCCTATTTTTTCAGTTTGGTGGGAAGAAATCAAAATTTTTGACATTATGGAGATGGGGACTCGGTCTTTCTGAATATACCACAATGCACAGGAACGATATTAATAAGTATTAATATGTATATTGTCAAACCAGTCCATTAGTCAAAAATTGATTTCCCCCCACAACTGGAAAAACCAGTAGCCAGGGGATGGGGAACCTTTTATGGCTCACTCAGGAATTCTGGGAGTTGAAGTCCATAAGTGATAGAAGAGCCAAGTTTCCCTACCTGACCTATATGTTTTCCATACTCATCACTGCTAAGCTACTTTTAGTGTTGTCAGAGCAAGATAATACTTAGACTGGATTTCCATACTGCTTAGACTATTTCAAATCTACAGTTCTAAAACCAAAGGGAAGCGATAGTTGCAGAAGGGAACATTGAGTTACATTGTGGCATTGAGATGGCAGGTCTGTCTGAGATGATGTACATGATTACACTGGTTCTATGTCAAGGGGTTCTAGACCTGTTGACTGGCTGGCTTTGGCATGCTTAACTGGGCTCACTCATGCATTGAACCACAAATAGCATAACCCTGCTGTAGGTAGTATGTTATGTCAATCCAGCTTGTGTGGTTGGTTGATGTATTATTCAGTGTGCTGTATGAGCCCCAGAAAGTTGGCTTTAATAAAATTATGGTTAAATAAAACACAAATAAGCATTCTATAAACAAACCTTTTATCTTTGTGTAAGCATGTCCTGAAACTTCAATCATTCTCCTAGTAGAGGGAGGTTCTTTCAACTACAATTATCCCAGTTTAAGAACAGGACTTGGTGCATCTTATTCCAGACTTTTTATTCTTTGGGTTTCTGTATGTTTCAGAATAATCTTGACTTTCCTCCAGAGCTAACTTTATGGGGTTTGCCCCACATCTCTTTCTTTGTCTTTCCAGGTTGGGGCCATGGCCACCTTTACACGGGAAGAGTTTTACCAGCAGCTGTTGAGCAGTTGTGTGCTGCCAACTGCTCAGCAGGGTTTTGAACAGGTTTGGACTCTGCTGCTCTTGTGTCTAGCTTGCCGTCTCCTATGGAGGTTATGTAAGTAGGGGCTCACTTTGCATATATGTGACATAAAATTGATTTTTGCTTGCAAACATTTCATTATCCAACTAGATAACATCATCAGTGTGAATAAGTGTGGGGACTGCAGCCTGTTTATTTAGAATAGTTTGCTCTGCAGGGGTATGTAGTTTTCTCTTTGGCGGTTCATTGATTCGGGTATTTTTTATTGTTTGTCTAGTGTTGATCCCTGTTTATCTGAATGTTGGTTGCTTGAGTGGATATGTTCCAGCCTTTTTTGTTTCCTCATTTTTTATTTTTGAATGGTATGTAAATTTGATTTATCTTGGTGTGTTTCTTGATGGCTGATTTACCTGAATGCCAAGTTTCCAAGAATTCCCGAACATGTTTTGGAGTTGACTTGTTCAAAAAGGCTGATAGTTTTTCAGGAGTTTTAGTCATGTTTTCTGACTATTAGTTAGTATTTGGGGAGGCATCCTGCTACTTTCTGCCTGTCTGTTTTACATAGTAGCTGTTGCAGTCCTTGTACTATATGTTGTAGATAATATGAAGGAAATAATCAAAACAAAAACTGTCATTTGCAATGCTTCAGAAATGCCTCTAGAGAACTTGAGACAGTGGTCAAGTTCCAATTCAGCCTGCCTTGCCTTCTGCTGTAAAATTATGGTTGCTTTCCCAATATCCATCATGGCTGAAGAGGTTCTTGATAAGATTAACATGAGAATAAGAGAGTGAGTGGGGAAGAAAAGGCTATGACCCCATTTGTTTGGTGTAAAGTCCACACTCTCTGGAAGTTCTATATGTCACAATAAATGGTGGTTTATTGAGTAAGTTATAATTGACTAGGTTCACATAACACATTCTGTGATAAACTGGGGTGAACAGCTTGGTCCTCCCTCCCAATCTCTGTCATATTAATTGATTTCCCACCACTGTTTTTTTGTCACCGTCCCTCCCAGTAGGAGTGGGAATGACTGCAGGACTCGGGGAGACAAAATACTTCCCTTTCCACTTTTAATTCCTCATATAACTTGAAATTTCAGCAGCATAATCAGGAAACATTTTTTAAAGATCTGAGGGATTATTTAAGGGTGGAACTCTGAATTACTTGCTTTCAAACACCACCACCTCCACGACCCACCCTTCCCAAAGCAGCATAAAAAGAGATGAATGGATCTTTCCAGTGACAGCATTTTGTTACTATGAGAAAACCTTCAGTGGTGTCCAGGTGGTTGGGAAAGCCTCCAACCCTGGAGAAATTGCCATTCCCTGCAATAAGCTTTGGTTCACAAACATCAGCAACTGAGATCATATGCTAATACACACAGACACTCCATATTATGACTAGGTGTGATGGGTGAAGCCAGCCATGGTGAGCTTCTCTTTCTTTCATCTGAGCTCCCCACCTCTTCTTTTCCAGCTCTACCATCCTATGTTAAGCACCTGAGCACCGTCGCTTGTGGCTTCTATGCTCTCTACCACTTTTTTCAGCTGCAAATGGTGTGGGTTGTGCTCCTCAGCCTCTTGTGCTACCTGGTTTTATTCCTGTGTCGCCACTCAACCCAGCGTGGAGTTCTGCTCTCCATCACCATCCTCATCTATTTGCTTATGGGGTAAGTGAGGAATGTGGGAGGCATAATTAAAAGGCTGATATAGCCAAGAGCAATTCATGGGGAAAAGGTTAGTTAATAGTATGCTGGACCAACAGAAAGACTAATCAATAAGGGGGACACATTTCATAAGGGAGCACAAGGTAAACAGGTGTCCTTAACCATTGGAAGTTGGTTGCACGAATGCACATGGTGCTGTATTTATCCTGTTTTGGCCAGCCCCATTGTCAAGGCTTACCTACTTCATGAGTGGAGGCCACTCAAACTACCTAGACTTGTCCAAATAAAAATAAGTTGAATAATCCTTAGGTTTTAACAGCACATTTTATTTTTTGTATTAAAAAGGTCACTTTTGCAAACTTAACCCACCCAAATCACATGATGCTCAATCCTCAGGATAGTAATCGCAAAGGTGGGGGACACCACCACTTTTTTCTTTTTGAAAAAAGACCTGAAAGCATGAATAGAAGAGATGATTCCACCAGACTGTCAATCATTTGGAAGCCTGCACTCTCAAAATAGAAAGATCTCGCACACCACAAGCCAGGCAAACCCCTGGGCACAAACAGACTCCCCCTGATACCTCCAGCTCAAACACACCCCCAACCAGGCACCCAGATGAAACCTAGCTTCCTAAATAGATAATAGCCATCCTTTTCACGCGAAGCCAAGCTGCACTGAAAGCCTCCAACACAGGAACAAGTGTTGCCAGCTCAATCAAAAGCCACAAAACAGACATGAAGAAACCAGAAAACACCAATCAAACAAACTCCAAGACAAAAACACAGGACAAGACTCCCAACCAATCACAGATGTAAAAAAACCCATCACCTGGGGAAAGCAGTCGGCTAACCTCAAATTTAAAACCAACGGCTGTGATAGCCTGAACCCACATACGAACTCAATGCAGAAGCCTGATGATGGCAGATGAGAATCTGCTGAACGTTGCTACAACTTTAAAAGCACATAAGTGACGTGGATAATACCTGAAGGAAGCTGAACAGCGCACGCGCGCACACACACACACATATAACACACACACACACATATATATATATATATAAGTTTTCGCAGGTACTTTAGATGTATGCTGTTCAGCTTCGTTGGGTATTGTCCCACGTCATTGTAGTTGTGCTTTTTAAAGTTGTACAACATTTCGGCAGAATCTCATCTGCCATCATATGATGATGATGATGGCAGATGAGATTCTGCCGAAAACGTTACTATAAACTTTAAAAAACACAACTAAATGACGTGGGATAATATCCTGAACAAAGCTGAAACAACATATCTACATACATACATACATACATACATACATACATACATACATACATACATACATATATATATATATATATTCATATACTTTGTTTCCTGCTTTTCTCTCCTCTATAGAGAGATGCATATGGTAGACACTGTGAGTTGGCACAAGATGAGAGGTAAGTGACAGATCTCCTTCTGTGCATATCTTCTGGTTTTAATGTGACAAGGTGTATCAGAAAATCTGTGTATTGAAGGAAAGTGCTGCCTTTCCAAAAGCATAAAGTATTATTCAGCATGTATAGCATTCTTAGCTTTACAGCTAGGAAATTCTATCAAGGCTTACAAACTGAGTTGTTATTAGAAAGAATGATGCTTTTCTTATTATATGAGCTTCCATTCGTAAATCCCATTGGATCTGAAAATCTTTGCTGGACTAAAGAAAAATAATTTGTGCTTGTAACTCTACTCTGAGGCAACAAATTCTTTAAGTTGCTTGTTAAGAGCAGCACTGTCAGCACTGACCTGCTCTCTCATTTCTACCACTAGGTGCCCAGATGATTGTGGCAATGAAGGCTGTGTCATTGGGCTTTGATCTGGACCGCGGCGAGGTACCAACCATTCCATCCCCAGTTGAGTTCATGGGGTATATCTACTTTGTCGGAACTGTTATTTTTGGACCCTGGTTCCGCTTTCGCACCTATCTGCAGGCTGTAGAGAGCAGGAAAATAGTGAGTGAACTCCAATGTCTATTATTGACAGTGTGATGGGCAAGTTCTGGTTGGTGGGAAAGACTGGACCACATTTCAACTTTGAAGATTTATTAAAAGTGACACCTTCAGCTTGGGCATTTTTCTCCGGGCTTCCTATAGTTGCAAACGATCAAGCCATGATAAAGTTCTTTAATTTTTCTATTTCAGCTCATAGCTGGAAAGATTTGGGCCATGGAGAATGAAGGACCTCTATTTTTTTATAGAAACCATACTACAGTTATTTTTATGAAATGATTATTTAATTAACTGATTATTTGTTTTCTTTCATTGACCAGAATAGAAGCAGCCATATTTTTATTGATTAGGTTGATATCATTCTACCTACATATTTCAGTGTTTCTTATGTAGAGGAGAAACAGTTAAGTGGAATGTCGAACACTATTCCAAACCTTCAAAGATACGTTCATGAAGTATTTCTGTAAAGTACAACCCTTTCTCTAGCTCATCCTCTTCAGCTTGATATGGCTCATTCCATTAAGAGAGGATTGTATCACCTTGGGGGGGATGCACTCAGTCTTTGAGTGACTTGCTAAAGGCCCCATTGCGAAACTTAGGTGGACAGGAACTAAGAAGTAGGAAATAAAGAAGCTCACCATTAAATGGAAGTGAACTGATTTAAAATATAATTAAATCTTATTCAAACATTTATTTAAATGCCAACTCCCCCATTAGAATATCTCTGGATCAGAGGTGTCAAACTCGATTTCATTGAGGGCCGCATCAGGGTTGTGTTTTACCTTGGGGGAGGTGTGTCACCAGGGTAGATATGGCCAGCATATTTCCACTTGTGTCGGGGGGGTGTGTGCCTGTGGTGGCCCCAAGTGCTCTGTCAGTGAAAATGGGCTCCAAGCTCCAGTTTTGGCTGTGACGGCCTCCTGCAACCCTCTGCCAGCAAAGATGGAAGTCGGGGGGAAGCACACGTGGCCCTCGCAAACTCTGCTTTCACTGGCAGAAGTCACCACGAGCCGGTCCTTTGCTGTTTCCAGGGCAGCCCTGCAGGCCAGATCTAAGCACCCGGGCCTTGAATTTGACACCCCTGCTCCAGACAATTATCAGCCACCCAAGTGGACCAGATAGAAAACACACAAGATGAGCCAACTCTACATTATTGTAAGGTTTTTTTTAAAACAGACTTGCAAGTCTGAAGGTACAAATCTTCCACTATCTTTCTTTACTGCCTGATAAGGTCGGGCAGATCCTTTCTAAGGTTCTTTTTCTGTCCATTTCTCAGCTGTGGGCTCCCCTCCCTTTTAGCTGATCATTCTCTAGGCAGCATTTCTACCCCTCAGCTCCCAAAATCATTGCCACAGACCCAGAGATGGTATTCAGCAGGTTCTGACCAGTTCTGGAGAACCGGTAGTGGAAATTTTGAGTAGTTTGGAGAACCGGCAAATCCCACCTCTGACTGGAGNCAGTCTCCTTCCCCTGCCACGCCCACCAAGCCACGCCCACCAAGCCACGCCCACAGAACCGGTAGTAAAAAAAATTGAATCCCACCACTGCACAGACCATGATAGCAGTATTCAATTTTAATTTCATTTATATTAGGGCATTAGTTTATATAATTTTGCAATTGCACTGAAGTTTAAAACAATCTTCCCACCTCTTCAGTAATCTCCTCCTTCTATTGGAGCTTAATTTTGGAAGGGATCCTGTGAATTAGATCAAGGTTGTTGCATCTATGCATGGGGCTGGACATAAAATGATGGGGACTGCTTTGTAGCTGATGGAGATGCATGTGAATGAAGAACTACAACAACTGGAATCCACACAGAGGATGCTCATTATATAATAATTGGTTTTGGTTCTTTCCACATAGACTTTTCCTTGGTTTCAGAAGGTCTTTCTGAGCTTCTTCCTCTGCCTTGTGTGCCTCATCATGTCCACCTGTGTGGCTCCCTATCTCTTCTCATACTTCATACCTCTATACAGTTACAAGCAACTTAGGAAGTAAGTGCCTTGCTTTGAATTCTAAGTTCTAAGTTTCAATTTCCTATATGTTCCGCAGCTGGAAATGAGTTTGTTAAGGAAGCAAGGCAGCAGAGCTAAAGGAGTTTTTAAACACCAAATTCTGAATTAAAAATTGAGTAAAACTATAGGAAAAACCCCCTGAGAAATATTAAAATGAAATGTTTTGAAGTTTCTTACCTTAGTTAATGGTTCCAGCAATACCTTTGGATTTTTAGCTGTGGCAAGACACATTTTGGGATTAATATTTTTAAATATTTTTTAAAATATTTTTTAGATATTTTTTAATATTTTTAAAGGATTTTTAGTATTCCCTTGACTTACTTTGGGGTTGGCTTTATGATGCCATCAGCCCTGGATAAAAGGAAATGGAGTAGAATCAACTGTACAACTATGCCTTTGAAATGTCAGCTCAGTTTTGTGCAGATTACTAGCTCTACGTGGCTAGATTGGAAGTAGCAGCTCACCTTAATCCCTCCAGTTTCATTCTAATAAGTACTGTTTAAGGAATGTTATTAAGAAGAGATTCTGGAAATTGTAACTCACTGAACTCAGTAGGCCTCTGGTTTGGTGACTTCACATTTTGGATTTTACAATTGAGAGGTCAAGAGAAGCTCAACAATTGTGGCACCTTTCAACAGCATGGGGAAAAGGTTATATGCCACTATGTTCTGAAAGGCCTCTTACTGTCAGAGTGTTTTTAATAGGGTGTCCATCATGCACTTGAAGATTACTGTGATATGTGTTACTAGACAAATTGGGATAGTGCCTCAGGTCCTGACCTTGGGTCTGATGAAAAAAAAGAAGAAGCAGATTGTTAGCTGTTTAACTTAGCATTTCTCTTTACCATCAAGTAGTGATTCTTGCTGGATATTGTGTCTCAAGTGAAAAATGATTTGAGGAAAGCACTATTTATCATTGTGCTTCCTCAGGCAAAAAAAATACATTAAGTTGATTAGGACAAAGGAAATCTTTCTCTCCAGCTGAGGATTCTTAATGGCTTATATTGTACTTTCATCATAAGATTAAATATGTGTTAGAAAGATGAGCATTTGTCTATGGAAACACTCGGGCTACAGCAAATCCACTTGCAATTTCCTACAATTAAATTGTAGGAGTTAGATTTTATCTATGCTGATCATGTATTTCTAAACCACATCTTGTTTATCTTATCATAAGAAAAAGTGGATAAGAACAACACTGAAGCTTGTAGTTCTGATACTTGAATGTTGTATAATCCTACATTGCATGAAACAGAAAATCCAAGAAATATTGAAACATTTTAATGCAGGAATAAGGAATTGTGATTGTTCAGAAGTGACTGAACTCTCATCAATGCCAGCCAGCAACAGGAAGAGATCCTGGAAATTGTAATTCACTGAACTCAGTTGGCCTCTGGTTTGGTGACTTCACATTTTGGATTTAACAATTGAGAGGTCAAGAGAAGCTCAACAAATATGGCATCTTTCAACAGCATGCGGAAAAGTTGTGCATGTCATACTTTTCCCACAGGTATTTAATTTTCTCAGGAGGTGCTTTTTCCAGAAAACCACAATTCAGAATGTACAGTGACTTAAATGAACTCCTTTTTTCTCACTTTCTACCGACTTTAATTTTGTTTAATCCTTCTCTCTCCTCCCTTACTTTCTCTCATTGGGAACATATCCCTCGTGACAGGAAGCGCAGAAGCAGGTAATATGACTTAAATGATAGTAGTTGGATTCTTCCGTGGTCAGACATTTCATTCACAATTCTTGACATCTACATGACTGTTGTCTACATCTCCATTTGTTGTGTCACTTTATTGGGAACATTGTGACATGAGAATTCTTTCAAGCTTATGTCAGAGATGTTTGTGTCCCAGCAATTGTGGTCTTATACATTGGCATCAAGTCATTAGAGCTAATCATGTGACACAATATGTCTTCAGAGGTCTCTAAACTTCCCTGTGGCCTGTAGATAAATTTCTGCATTAGTACCTCCTATGGTTGCTTTGCTCTATCAGTATGTATAGGTCTGCCTTATTACCTTGAAGCCATTCAAAGATTCAATTCCTCCATTGCAGAGGTGTTATATAAATTACATAACAGCCAATGTTGACAATTTGTCATATTGGATAGTGCGATGACAAAAATCTGAGAACAATCAGTGGACACAAACAATTATTTTTTATTCTTAGCATGCTATCACAATTCCTTAGAACATTAATAAAATTTGAAAGACATTTTTTACTGAGAAGATGGCTGAAAAACAAGATGTCCCTTTAGTAGAATAAAGTTGCTGAGAAGTTGTTAGCAATATTTTGGAATGCCACAGGTTGTTGGAAGACAAGAAGGACTATGAAAAGTCAACATATCCCAGCTCCAAATAGCCTACCGAGGTGAATTTATGCTTCATCCACCTAATACTATGGTCAGCCCTAAACTAAAGAAATAGGTGCATTCTTGGCATAGCAGCTATTATTGGAAAGCAAAAAAGCAGATGATTAGTCAGGCCACGAGACTTTCTCACTAGAGATCAGGTTGCTCATCTGGAAGGACACACTCCAGAATGGACTCTCTAGATCCACATGGAACTTCATTGGTTTCTTGAGAAAGAAATTCCACCTCATGGGAGCTGGAAGTAAGACACTGGAACCTAACGTTGGGATCCATGACACATGATACCAGTTGGAATATATTTCAGAAGTCAGTGCCTTAACAGCAGCTACTTTGCCTGTGAAGTGTATAACAAGTTTAAAATCCAGGTGACTTTCTATACCACGGAACATCCTGATTTCTCCAAACATTAGTTAAGAGTCATTACTTCAATAGTTTCCATGACTGGAATTAGCATGTAGTGTTAATCCATCTCTGCTCATATTCATAGCTATTTCCTAGCTGGAAAAATCTACAATTTGACTTGTTTACTTTCAAGAAAACAGCAAGAGTGCAGAACAGGCAGCTCTTGACTTATGTCCATTTATTTAGCAACCATTCGAAGTTAGGAGATAAAAAGTGATGACTGGTCCTCACAGCGATCAGTGATTCGGGTGCTTGGCAACCATCATACATTTACAATGGTCGTGGTATCCCATGGTCACATAATTTCCATCTTCAGCCTGGACAGCTAGCTTCTGACAAGCGAAATCATTGGGAAGCCGGCAGATAAGGTCATAAGTTGCGACTCACTTAACGACCACTATGATTGATAACTGTGGGAAAAAAGGTCATAAAATTGGCTGCCTCATCATGCTTCGCTTAACAATCACACTGTTTAATGACAGATTTTCCTATCTTATAATGGTTGTAAATCAAGGATTATATGTATGGTGAAAAATATTGTATATTTTTAAAAAAATAAACAGATTCCTCAGCTATGTATCTACAGGTGCAATTGGCTTCAATTGCCATTATGACCAATTCTGACTGAGAAACTATTAGAGATGCAGTGGAAAGCCTGGATCAGGCCTTTTTGGTTTTCTTCCTGTCCAGAATTAATTATTTTAAAATCAGCATAGAATCTCCACCCCTGATCCATCAGGCCTAGTCTAGCCCAGAAGAAGAAATGACTCTAATGCAGAGTTTTCTACAAAAATTAATCAATGGGTAGCTTGCCAGTGGGGAGAAAAAAAATAATTGCTTTTTCTTTAAGAGAGCATGGAAGAGAAAGGCAAGAGTAATTAGAATGAGAGCAAAAAAAAGGAAGCTGAGTCAAACAGGAGTGATCTTGACACATAATCGCCCAAAAATGTCCCTTTCTAGTTTTAAGTGGGAGCAGTAGGTTTTTGTGAGTTTTTATGTGGATCAGGAGATGAGTCTTGAATCTAAACAATCCTAGAAAAGTTTAATAGAAATTGAGACAAGGAAATTTCTAGTATATCTCAAATGGTATAACATGACTTGGTAGGGAAGGTTAGATTATCCCAGAGGACCCAATTCTAGATTTCTGAGGTAAATGAACTATTCAACCAGTAGAAGATATTTGAGTTAAAATTCATAGCCCTGGTTGATTTGCATGAACTCTTGTGGATTAAGTCAGTTGCAGATTTCACCAGATAGTCTTTGCATCTCCTTTCCCACAAATTGAATTTCATCCTCTCCTTAAGACAGCAATAAGGACAGTGTGGTGGGTCAGGGGTTAAGATGCTGGGTTTTGTTGGGCTGGAAAGCCGGCAGCCCAAGTTTGAGATCCAAGTGCCACTTGATGGGGTGAGCTCCAGTTCTCACCCCACCTCCTGCCAACCTAGCAGTTTGAAAGCATGCAAATGTGAGTAGATATATAGGTACCACTTTGGTGAGAAGGTAACAGTGTACCATGATGTCAGGCTGGCTACTTGACAATGGAAATGTCTTTAGATAGTGCTGGCTCAATGGCCTTGAAACAGAGATGAGTATTACTCTCTATACTTAGTGGAGTAAAATCCACAGGAACTCCTTTGCCTACCTTTAACAGCTATACTTCACCATATAGCAATCTGGCATCATGAACGAAGTCTATTAAGGCAGAGCTTATAGAAATAAGTATGCATGTGGCATTAAACATTGATAGGTAGATTCTGTGAGGAAGATCTCAAACATGTAATGAATGAAAGCAGATCTAGAAATATTTCTCAGTTCTTCTGCAAATAAGATTGGAGGAAATTCCAATGGCAAGAATGGCAAGATTCTCAACTGGCTATAGGAAATGTTTGGAAGCTATTATTTCAGCCAAAGGAGTATTACAAATTCTGAATGCAACTTTTGCGCCTACTATGTTTGCTATTTTCTTTCTATCTGTAAGTTTACACTCAAATTTGCAGAAAACTATTATGTTTCATTTTGTTCCATGTACAATTTCTGTTCACTTAAGAGATTTACTGAAACATACAATTTGGCCAGAGGTAGTTCAATGCTTGCATGCATTTCTGCCATTTTAAGAATTGGCCTGTTTAGAGAATAGAGCTATAATTTAGAGGCCTGTGTGACTTATGACAAATGAGCATCAGCATGCAAATTTGTTTTAATCTTTCATGCTAAACAGCTTATGAAGGGACAAACTGGGGCCATTAAATCCATCTGTTTTTCCTCATCATCTATTTCCTCATCTATTGTTTAAAATACTTTGCGGGTGTGTGGGTTGCAACTATAACATTGCTTTTTTTCCTTTCTATATTCATGTAGGCACTTTAACAAACTGTCAATACATATAACAGTCTCTAACCAGTGTATTAACTTATTTCTTACTTGTTTTCTGTTTGACTTCTCTCCTTTTGTTTCCTTTCTTGTGCATGCCAGGAGTACTATAATGAGGTAAGTCTCCGTGGGGCCTTAAACTTCTCTTGGAAAATTGGGTGTGCAACTATTTCCCGGGTTTCTAAATTCTCATCTCTTCTTATGTGCAGGTGGCTCAGGGCTTATGAGAGTGCCAGTTCCTTCCATTTCAGCAATTACTTTGTGGGCTTTCTGTCTGAGACTACAGCCACCCTGGCAGGATCAGGTTTTACAGAGGAAAAGGAGAATTTGAAATGGTAAGAGGGGGTGGAAGATGGTGCCTAGAATCCTTTGCTTACAAGCTTCAAATTCTCAAAGCACAGTTGGGAACAAAGTAGGCAAATTGGAAATGTATTAAAATATATATGAAAAGCCTAGTTGGAGGAAGCTTCTAATATGGTATATTTTAGGAATGAAGTAAAAGATAATTTTTCCTTGAGATGCTGGTAATCCTCTTACATTTGTTACTGTTTTTATTCCTAGTCAACTTTTGATCTTTCTCTCAGCTTTTCTCCCATGAGCTTAAAGTGGTGTGTATAACTCCTGTAGGCAAAATATATATATTAAAAAATATTATATATTCTTTGCTCCAGGGTGTCCTTTCCCATAGTGGTTTTCTTTCAATTCAGAAGAAAGTGCAGAACACTGATTCCTTAAAATGATATTTATTCACAATCAATTTCATGCAAATTTCACATATTTAATTGAAATTGTCCTGTAATTTTACATTTGTCTATTTATCTACCTTTTGCATGCCAGTCGCCCCTTAGTTATGCGGCATCATTTATTCGGATTCCTTCTCCTCCCCATTTATCTACACTGAGAGAAAACACGTGACTGAAATCTCATTCCTTTTAATCTTACCAGAAGTGAAAATATCAGGAGCATCCACTCTCACTAAAATCATTTTTCTTCAGGTGATGGAAGCTACCGAAAAATTCTGCCATTTTAATTTAATTAAACCAAGGACTGACAGAACAATATTGCCTGCTTAATTATAAACATAGTTTTGTTGCTTAATGCATATTTAATGAATAATGCAGTATTTCAAAATTGAGCATCAATTGATTATAAGGTTAGAGTAGAGTAGAGCAGAGTAGAGTAGAGTAGAGCAGAATACAATACAATACAATACAATACAATACAATACAATACAATACAATACAATACCAGAGTTGGAAGGGACCTTGGAGGTCTTCTAGTCCAACCCCCTGCCTAGGCAGGAAACTCTATGCCAGTGGTCCCCAACCTTTTTTATACCAGGGACCAGTTTCACGCAGAAACACTTTTTCAAGGACCGGCAAAATCAATTCTTCCCCAATAGTAAAGGGCTTCTTAGCTTCAGCAATGTGGTCCATGAAGTTAGGTGCGGAAGGTAGCGCGGAAGGTAGCGTGGAAGCTAGGCGAGGGTGGAAGTGGGTTGTCTTTCAAAATAAGACACGATTATTCATTCTTTGCGGCTCAGTACAAAATGATCCACAGACCGGTACCGGTCCAGGGCCCAGTGGTTGGGGACCCCTGCTCTACACCACTTCAGACAACTGCAATATTGCAGTTAACTGCAGGGTTGTGAGAATTGAGTTGGCCTTGATGCACTCACTTACATAATCATTGCTCCTCAGAAGACTGATGGTAGTCCTTAAGTTGAAAAAGGCTGCCTGCCTGTTTCTTTTACCTGTTCTTGAGATGCTTAGGGGTGATTTCCATGGGAACCACAAAGCTGGGTTCTTTCATTCCTATTTTTTTAAAAAATACCTTGTTTGCTCCAGATTCTGTAAACTATTATCATTTTTATATTCAGGCCACTTTCCTGGAACAGCAATCATCAGACTATTTCTAAAGTTCCTGCTAAAATAGAAAAGGAGCTTCACATCTTTTTAAATATGCCAGTTGGACAATTCTAGCTCAGTAGATCCTTGATGGTAATCCATAAGTTGAAATAGACTGCCCATCTGATCCTCTCTGCATTTTGTCCCAAGTAATTGTTGATTCATTTCTCCTATTTAGGGACCTGACAGTGTCTCATCCTGTGAGGGTGGAGTTACCACGTTCTATGGTGGAGGTGGTAACCAGCTGGAACCTTCCAATGTCACGATGGCTAAACTCCTGTGAGAATGCTTATATCTGTGTTGTCTTTAGGACACTTAGCTTTAAGTGCCTGTGCCTAAAATCCTGTGCCTAAACTCCATCAGATAGAGGAGGTCATATTTCTAACTCAGGGGTGTCAAACTCGCATCGTCACAACTTTTTTCTTCTTCACTAAACTGGGCATGGGCGCAACCAGTACGTGGCGAGTTTGGCAGCCCTGTTCTAGCTTTTTATTCAGTGAGATGATTGATTCTGTCATGGTTTGGTTGGGATCATATGCACTTTCTGCTCTCACTGTGGTTTATAAATGGTTGAGATCATACGTTAAGCCAAGACTAAACAATTGCACTTTGAGTGATAACAATTTTGGCGTTGTGATTTAAAGAATGGATAACTTGACTGGTGTGACAGAAGATGGACTGTGAGCCGTGCTTGCAAGCCTTTACCTCTACTGATTTAATATGTTCATTGGATTTTGCCCCTCATTTATGTGGTCTGAAGCTGTGGGGTGCCTTTCTAGATGTCACACGTGATTTTAGAATCATTTCTGAGAAGTCTGCTTCTGTAGGACTGTGTCTGTGTTGCAGCACGTGGGGAACTGTGAAGTTGCATGGTAGAAGCAACACACACACACAAACCTACATCGCTGGTGATGGGATTCTAATCATACAGCTGTAAAAAATATATAGCTAAAGTTAATTTTTGACAATGCCAAATAATTGTCTATTTTGCTAATTTGTGTCAAGAGATACAGGGCCTCCTATGAAGTCTGATCTTGATCAGCAACATCCTCAAGCCAGAAATAGGGAATAATCATTACAAGTCATAATTAACCTTCAGGACTCATTACCAGAAACGTGATGGTCATCAGCATACATGCTTTTAAGCAGCTTGAATAAGATCACAAAGGCCATGGCTACAAGAAACCATTAGATGGAATGAAACTATTCAGAGGCAATGTTTTTATGAAAACTGATGGCTTGAGAGATACCAGTAGCTTTCAAAAGGATGCTAATAGTTCAGTCTCATAGAGGATCTGGACATATAATTCCTTAATGATTGGAACAATGGCCTGGAGTTTTTGGAGAGGGCAAGAAAAATGACTCAGGTGACCAATTCCATCTATTTCAGATGTCTTTAAGAACTCCTTGAAACTGGGGACCTTCTCGGCCATCATTGTAACTTATGCAGCTAGTGCCCTCTTACATGTGAGTATCCCTTTATAAACTCATTTCCATATCCCATTTCTGCATCTTTGGCAGCATGAACAAAGCTTTAAAAATCTGGATGCCATGTTGTCAAATTGTTAAATGTTGTCAAATTAGTGTATTGTGAGGAGATCTCAGTGCATCATTATATAATGACCTACAAACTCCATCATCTAGTTACTTATTCCATCTCCCCATTCGTGCAGTAAGAAGTAAGTCAGGTAATATTTAGGAGAGATTGAGCAAGATAGAATTGCTGGAAATAAGCAGATAAATAAATACATAAATAAATCCCTTTTTGGGTCTGCTATTTCCTTCTTGCACTCTCTCTAGAACCTTTGACCAGGTTCTTTCTTAAAGGCATGTCAACTATGAAGGTTGGATTTATGGGAGCTTTCAGGGTACAGCAGATTTATTTCCTCAGAGGATCAATAAAATTTCCTCCCTGCCTCACAATTACCAGGGGAGTTTTTCTTTGCATTGTCTCCTCATGCTCTGGCCTGGCTCACTATGGTGGATCTTCACCTTTCTTCAGACCATATTGCTCTGCTCCAGACTCTTGGTATCAACATGGATTTCACTCTCAATAGTTCTTCCTGGACCTCCTCCTCCTACCTTTCTGTTTCGTCTTTATGTCTGCTGAGTAAATCTTCCTGGTGATCTGGTCCTTGAAGCCATCTCAGATGCTGGCGCTTATATTCAGCTTTCTCATCAAATCTGATTTCATGCTGATCACTGGCACAGCTTTTGACTCAGTTATTTAACTGGTTTTGAGGATGGGCCATCCAAGTTGACCAAGATACCAACGACATCACCTTGCTTGGATTCACAAAACACGATGAGCTGTTGACATTAAGATTTATAATGTATAACAGGAATGTAGCGTGATGATATATCTATTCATTAACTAAGTTAGTGTGTTGTGGAAATAGATCCTACCACTTGCCAACTTAGTGAGGTAGGACTGTTTTGTTTTGTTTTGTTAGATGACTAAGAAGGGGGCTAGATCCTCAGAGATATGAATTGCTTTCATTCATAATGATTCCTATTCAATTCTATGTGATGAACTTTCTGCAATTAGCAAGAATTGATGGAGTCGGAGATGCTACTTGGGAAAATTTTGTCTTCCTTTTGAAATTTAAAGCTTCATTTGTTGGAAACTCTCAGAGATACATTCCATAGATTTCCTGTAAACTAGATCTAAGCTAATCAAGTGAGAAACTCTCTGGATTTTGTTCAGCAGGCTGCTTTATTTATTATTATTTTGATTGATTTAAAAGCATTTCTGTCCCACCTTTCTGGCACTACTTTGCATGTTTAGAGAAGCTCTAGTTCCCTTTGTATCATTTGTTGATCAACCAAATGGGGAACAAAATCAGTAAACCAAAGAAACGGCAGATTGTAACAAGCCAAGGAATAAAATAGGCTATTGTTTGTATAGTTCAGCTGACCTTAACATTGTCAGAGCTTCCATCATAGGCCTGACCTTTGCATTCACTAGCTTCAGTCTGCCATAAACTATGGGGGGGGATGGAGCCAATATGGAGGAGGGAACTAATGTTCATCGTGCTTTCCAAAGGTCAAAGTGCAGCCCCCATTGAAGAGACAGTTACCAAAACAATGTATTCAAATAGAATTGAACAATAAGGGACTAGCAAGGGGAAGGAACAGGACAGGGAAAGTTAACCAGGAAAGTTTGGTGTGCAAACATCAGTTTTGGCTTTGCTATACTGTAATCCATTTGACTTTTAGTAAAAGTATACCTTTCATTACAAATGAAGTCAAGGGTCTTTTTTAATTAAAGGACAAAGTTGGGGCATCTCTGACAAACTTGTTCTTCCTTCTCCTGTGTTTCCAGGTTATTTCCTTTTGGGGGGCGAGATCTGTTCATATGAGAAGAATTCCTGTCCAGTTTTGATGTGGCGTCTTGAGAAATCAGTGGTCCTGGCAGTTGTTCTATGCATCTACCTGTGCAAAGGGGCTTAGAGATGGCTGTCCTAACTACAATCTCATTTCTTTTAGGGGCTGAGCTTCCATCTGGCTGCTGTGTTGTTGTCACTTGGCTTCATCACTTACATTGAACACGGTGAGTCATTCACTGCTGTTTTTCTCCTGCTGAGGTGTTCTGCTTCCCTTTCCCTTCTCTATTGTCTGATTGCTGTGCCAAAGCCATGTCAGATAAAATACTGTTTTATATATTTTATTATAAATAATAGCCACATAGCATTATAAATGTAGCAAATAAAAACTAAAAAAATAAGAATATAATAGCTAAGAATTAAGGTAGCATCCAGTGAAACATAGTCCTTAAAAAGATGGGAAAATTCTCCTAATATTCATACTAGGAAGATTTTGATCAGCAAGTAAATTTTCAGCTGGCACTTAAAAGATGTGATAGTAATGCTCACTCCTCCACTTCCTCACAGTTTTGATGTGGGCACCATCATCACAAAAACCAGCCTGTTAGGAAGTTGCCAGATGCCATGTAGCAACTTTCATTGTCTTTAGAAAAACATCCCCTGATAATTATTGTTAGATTTTTATCTAATTTTTCATCTCTTTATCTCAAGGCTGCAAATATACTCATGCTTCCCATTTTCCCACCATCACCCTATGGGCTGAGACAGGACTGGCCAAAGTCACTTAACCAGCTTTTATGCCTAAAGCAGTACTAGAACTCACCAACTCCTGGTTTCTAGCTCAGCACCTTCGCCGCTATATCATACTGGGTCACAAGCCAACAAGATCTATAATTAACTGTCTTGAAATGATCTAATGACAGGTGCCATTTTGCAGTTCCTTGTACACCCTGTGGTAAACTTTAAGTTTTGCATTTTTCTCTCCTTCATTTGGGAAGCAAAGAATATTTCAAGCTGCTGTCACTGCAGATAAAAAATTGGAATGCTGCATTGAATCCCAATATAGGAAATTCATTTGAAGCAAACATTTCTTAGTTAAGCAAACCAAGAGTCAAGACCTAAATCTTGGACAACTTTGAGCACCACTTTGCTTACCTGATTTCCATTTAGTTCTCAGAAAGAGGTTGTCTGTCATCTTTGATGCCTGTATACTCTCCAAGAAGTGTCAACCAGGATGCTCACATCGGCACAGCACGGTAAGTATATGCTGAAATCTCAAGGGATCAAAGCCCCTCCCCTTTTACACCTCATGCAAAAATAATGTTCTAGCATGAGGTGTGCAACTTTGACACTATAGGACTGCATATGGCCCTTGGTTTCTACAACACATCTGCAAGAGATGGGTTTATACTTCTATTGCTCATTGTCTCTCTTTCCAGTAGACAAGAGAGGAAAAGCAGAATGTCAGTGAAAGAATCCCTACCCCCTTCTGACCCTGGCCTTGTCTAATCCTTGCGTCAACCTTATCCCCTGCAGCCTCAACTGATTGTGCCAAAGATTTTACTTTGGGTCTAGCACAGTGGTCTGCAATCTTAAACACTCAAAGAGACATTCCCCACTTTCCACAGAAAACAAAACATTGGGAGCCAATAATTTAATAACCAGTATGATTGGGTGAGCGTGGCCAACTTGATGTCACTCACTCCCATCCAGTCACCTCCTGCTCTGGAATATTGAGCGGGTCTCCATCCTCTGCCATCACCCTTACCTTCTCAGGCCAGGTGAGGAATGATGGGGAGGGGAGGGGCCAACCAGTGGTGGGATCAGCTGACAGGAAGCCGCAGCAGAGGGCCAAAAGAGCTGCATGTGGCTCCAGAGCTGCAGGTTGCAGAACCCTGGTGTAGCAGGATCCGGCCTTCCTGATCCTGAAATCTCTTTCAGATTTTGGGTCTGTAGATCATTGAAGCCTGATATAACAAGGCAACATGTTGCTGCTTATATGAAGCCTCTTGACTAGGCTGTTTCTGTTGGTGGGGGGTGAGTGGCGGGATGAATATCTGCTTGTTTACAGTTGGACTGAACTTCTGATGCTTCTGCTACTACAGAATCTCTGGGTTCGTCTCCTCAACGTGCTCTTTGGGGTTCTCGCTGTCTTCCACTTGGCCTACTTAGGCTCATTATTTGATATGGATGCCGATGAGACTATGGAAGAACAGGTGAGCTATCCAGGATAGCAGTGAGTGGCAGAATAGAAGTTTTATGTCATACCCGTATTGGACGTATTTCTGGGAGGAGTCCAAAAAAAATGTACAGGTAAAAATGTCCTGATGAACAATCAACTTTGTGTCCAGTCTTTGCATTTATGACCTTTGCAGGTCTGTGAAGTAAAGGAAAGCTGAAATGAGATGATAACATAGTTAAGGTTTCACTTAGTAACCATTTCGCTTAATAATTATTCCCAGTCCCAATTGTGGTCATGAAACAACTGCCAATATTATCTGAGAGACCCTTCTGTTCTGTATGGAACTTGGTAGGTTCCAAGTTCCCCCTTCTGATTGGCCGAAAAGGCCACTTGCGGATTGGTTATTTAAACTCCGGAAGCCCGCCAAGACGCGGAACAGTCAAAACAGTTGTCAGTTGGCCAAAGCGCAGCAAAAAATGCCGCTATAAAACGGCTTGGCTTGTTCCGTATTCTATTGCCTTCGAGTTAAATAACAATAGTTTGGTTGTTTCGGAGCCGTCTCACGTGCTTTTTCGAGTACATGGGCGATTGAGGTGGGATTGTTCTAGAAGGGTGGAAGTGAGCAGTGCGGCATCTAAACCGACGAGGAGGATGGTCGGGTAACAGACGTGCGCCGATCCGCCATTCAATGGTAAGGAGGATTGGGATATTATCGGATTGCTTTCTTATGTTTTTAGAGCACCGATGGAGGAATCTCGGACCAAGAAGAGGGCTGTTTCTTACACCTGTGGACGGCTGTTTTTTAAATGGCAGGCGCTGGCGGAAACCCAGAGTGTCAAACAGATCTTGGTCCAACCTGATAGAATTCTCCGAGCACACTACACATGGTCGGTCTCGAATTAAAAAAAGGCACGAATTCTTAGAGGGACAGAGGAGGTGAACGGTCGAATTTTGTCTGCAGTTTTGAGAAAAATCGGAGGAGCCTGCGAGTTCAAACAGATGGGACGAAGCTGAGGACCGCAGTTCCTCGGTCTGAGGCACACCTTGAGCAAGTCCTAACAGGCCAACTAACCGTGGCCAAGGCTTGCGAGGCAACCGCCGTGAAGCGCAAAGAAGTCGAGAGACACATTGTGTCAGTATGAGCAATTCCGACTGCACCCAAACCAAAAAAGAAGGCAGAGGGAGGAAGAACAGCCCACGCAACAGCCCACTGTGAAGACGTCGAATCCAGAGTGATATCGAGGCGAAGATGAACGTCCATAGCTCCATCCAGATAGGAAATTGGCGCAAAATAGGGTAGAAATACGGCGGGAGTTCCATGTTGCGGTTGCAGATGCAACTCGCGAGTTTGATGGGTTCATTCGACGCAATATTTGCAGGAGTGTGTATAAAATGTGGACATGAAGGGTCTGCACAACAAAAGAGCCATAGTTCCAACAGACACGGCACAGCACTACGCCCAGCACTGAAGAAAAGACCAACCGCAGCGATGGAACCGTAGCAAAGAACGGTGACGGGAGAAAACTGCATCGACGTCACCTCCGCCAATGCAGCGGAAATGGGAACAAGGTTCGGATAGAGGGCTAGCATCGAAGGGATGGCCCTGCAAGATGGAGTCGAGCTTAGGTTCGTTCCTTCCATGGTTCCTGGTACATGGGCACCTGTTTTTTTTTAACCGAACTGAACAGGAGGAACTACAGAACAAAGACTGGTTTTAAAAGAATACCTAGGGGAAGTGAATTCCGGTGTGGCTTGGACATTTTCTCGTACAAATTTAGAACCAATGCCAAAATCTGCCTCTGCCCATCGTCACGAAGAGTCGCGCTAGTTATGGAGCGAGAGTTCGCCTTGGGAATCAGGGTGACGGTTCAACCGCTCGCCACAGCAAACTGGGAGGAGGACTCTACAGATTCCAGGATGTTTTTCGACGGGACTCTAGGCAAGTACAAGGACCCCATTTCTTTAGCCTAGACCAAAATAGCACCATCCGTTTAGTAGGCCGTGTGTCCATTCGCGTTAGAACAAAAAATTGAACGAGCAGCTGAACAAATTGACAGTCAAGGGTTTTGAGCCAATCGACCATCAGTGGGACACCTTCATCACATGGTGAGCAGATGGAGTCCGTGTGCTTCTGGCGGGACTATAAGAACCCTAACCTGCTTCAAAAAGCGCTTACAAGTTAGCTAGTGCAGCATTTACTGACTGGGCTAGCGGGAGGAAAATTTCTTGCGAAGTTGATCTCGCCAGGGCGTTCAAATACCGGTGTTGATCCTTGACAGAGGGCATCGTATTTGAGACTAGAGGGGATTTCAAGTGTAGAACTGGTTCCAATTCGGTTATTAGTGTTGCCCCAGGCGTGTTCCAAGTCAGTGGCTGCCTCTAAGTTGGAATCAAAGTGTCGTCCTTACTTTGAACGATGTATGGTTTCTCTAGCAAAACGAACAGTAGGACCGGATTAAGATGGGTCTTACAAAGATTTAGAAGCAGGGACTCAGAGTAAAAAGAGAAATGTCATAGCCACAACCAGGTCGAGTTTTTCAGCTATTTATCGATGACAAGGTGTTCACCACAAAAAAACCGTATTTTGGAGGTTTCAAAGATGCTCTGGACCCAGGAACAAGTGACCTTAAGCTTCTAGGCCTCATAATTTTATAACAACTGTGTTGCTGCCCATAAGGGCAAACAATAGCAGCTCCCTCATCAACTGCTGATAAAAACCACTTGGACATTGGGGCACCTGGGAACAGAAAGCTTTCCAGGGTATAAAGATCTATTAAAGTTCAAACACCGTATCTATTCACCGACCTGACGGTCACATGTGATAATTGCCTTTGGGGTTGGCGCCATCCTGAGGCACAAGCCGATATAGACGGAGGAGCACCAGTCGGCTTTTACTCCAGACGTCTCAAGTCGGGAGCAATTACAGCCAACTCGATAGAGAGCCCTGCAATCATCGGCCGGAGTCAAAAGGTCTTGATAGCCTTTATGGTGGAATTTTTAATAAAAACGATCCGAAGCCCCTTCTTGAATCTGCAGGCAACAAGCAACCCCAAAATTCTGTCACTAGAATGACGAGGTGTGCTGGAGTTCGTCGCTGTACTCCTACACGCTGATTCATCACGACCCGGCCAAAGCAATCACACACGCCCGCCCGAGCGGCTTCCCCGCTGCGTCAAGAAGTGACCCTGCTCCAACTCCTCC
The DNA here is from genome assembly GCA_004320025.1 of Laticauda laticaudata. Taxonomy (NCBI): domain Eukaryota; kingdom Metazoa; phylum Chordata; class Lepidosauria; order Squamata; family Elapidae; genus Laticauda; species Laticauda laticaudata. Next base: position 31,452 of record BHFT01002925.1, read on the forward strand.
ATCTTCAGCTTGGATCTGCCTGGGACTACGAACTAAACTTGCGGCGGACGTCGCGAGACCACGCCAAGACTTTGACGCGCCGATATAATTGGGTGGTAAAGGTGCGAGAGGGAGATAAACTAGACTTTTTAACATTTTGTACGCAGACAGGACCGAACTGTGCATGAAAAGAGTGCATTTTTATGGGGTGAAGGGTGGTGATGTTGAACAGTTCTCAGGAAAATCTGAGCATGTTGCGAGGGGACCCGGCCTTAGTCAAAATGAAAGCCCTGGCAGGCGTTAGTCTGTGGCAGGGTGACAAGGACATTGATGCTGGTTGCAAATGCCATGACTCAAATGAAGGCCTACCCCACAGGACGTAAGGGACTGGAAAACTCTCCGGGTCGATGGTCTAGAGTATATTGACTTTGCTGGGGCCAACAAAAGGAAAACACTTTTTATAGTTGTGGGATGCTCGTCGACTGTTGGAGTTCATCCTCATGGCTTCGCAAACCATCGAAGCTGTCTATAGAACAGCTAGACAAAACTATTTGCGAACATGGCTACTATGTATGGTTCGGATATGGGCCCATTTACGCATTACATGTTGAAACAGTATCTGCTGCCAGGTATCTGAGATGTCCTTAACTGTGCCGGCATCCCGGTGCAAGCGGCAGGGCTGACGCTGATGGTTCAGTTGACCTAGGAAGCCTGACTAGATGAAGAGGGACGTGTACAAGACAATAATGCTCTAACCTTGCGATATTACCACCTGCACACAACAACAAGCCAGCAGAATTCCTAATGGGTATGAAACTTATGATTTACCTGGCCAGTTCGCACCCACTTACACTGGAAACCGCCATGATTTCCTCCGAGGCAAACTGTATGTTTGAACATCGGGACCCCAAGTCTAGTGCCAAAAAACCTTTGACCGACGACATTGTGGCTTCCTGAGCCTACTGATCACCAAATTACGGCCCCAGTCTTATGATACTCTTAGATGACTAGGTAGGGAATTGGAGCGGGGAACAATGCCAGTTCATTCCTTGCAATTCTCGAATGACAAAACACTATAGAAACAGAAAAATGAATACTCGACCCAAAAAACAAACAAAAAGGGAGGGGGGGGAATGATAAAATACAAAAGGGAATGAACTCCCATAACAAGCAACAAACATTACAAGCAATCGTACTTTAAACAAAAGAGCACTTGGTTAGATGAACACCAGTGGAGTCCGGGGCAGTGGAGTGAGTGAGGCTTCTGGAAGGAGGCAGCAGGCAGCCAACCAAACCGGTAACCCGGTGGAGCGGCGGAGCCATTCGCAACCGGGCCCGAGAGATGCAGGCGGGAGCGGCAGGTGATTTCCAGGAGGTTCCTTGGAGAAGGACCGAGAGAAACATGATGCCCTTTCAACCATCAAAGTAAACCGTCTGAGACTGGTGGGAGGTCACCAGGACTCGACAAGCCCTACGCTTGCGTGGATATGTCTGTTAACGAGATCGTTGACTTATAAGGGGGGAGGTGTTCTGTAGGGGTGTTCTGTAGGTTCCAATGTCTCCCTTTCTGATTGCTCCGAACGGGCACCGCGGATGCTTATTTAGAAACCACTCCTGGCAAGCCCGCCAATCGCCAACAAGGGACAGTCAAACAGTGTCATCTGGACAGGCTGAGCAAAGGCCTATAAAATAGAGTGCTGCCGCGGCTTGGGCTCTTGTCTCCGTTTTTTTGCCTTGCCAGTTGATAAAAATAGTTGTTGTTTGGGAACCCGGTGTTCAACCGCTTACTTTCAGATTGAGAATCCTTCCAACCCTTTATTTTAACCTAGTTGATCTGCAATAACGTATCGGAATGTGCCGATAAAAGCTGAATGCGTAATACTCCTAGTCTGCATGAGGATGCGACAGAGTTTAGGGACTTTGTCCACCAGGGCTGTGCGATGCAATTTTCCTGCAAGATTGGCAGAGGGAATAGAATCATTCTGATCTGCCTTTCTCATGATGTCTGAAGCAATGCAAGAGAAAGCAATGCCTTTGCCACACTGTTCGGCCAAACACAAAAAACAAAGAAAACTCGACAAAAACACATCTATCAAGAGCAGACAAATGGTATTGGGAATGGTGGTTCTCATACCAGACCCAGAACAGGTTAGTAGACTCACATTAAACTAATGGTAATTGGACTGTGTAAGTGACACAGTTTGTAAAGTGCAATGTCAATCTATCACTTAAACTGTAGCTTACGCAGTAGGTGTGGGGTGCCCAAATTGTGATCCTGTTAACTGTGGAGTTGCAAAAGCTGCACTTATAACTAGGATCCAGAGTTCCTTGTTGTTCTTGTGATTTCAAAGGCTCATTGAACTGTGGTTGTTCAACACTGCTAGTAATTAAACGTGGGGAGGAAAATGGAAGTGTTTTGTCAAGCTTTTTGCTACAGGTCACATGCTTGAGTTAAAAATGTTCAGTTAGGAGATGTTTGTGCATATTGGAGCACAATAGTATTTATTGAAACTATGTTTCTCCTTTCTTGAGTTGGTTCCGCTTAGATGTATCCAATGTATATTTGAAAGTTTGTTCTCCATCCCAGCCACCCATGACCATTCATTTTTCATGGAAGGAATTTATTTGGCCTAATTTTGCTTATGGCTAACCAGCTATATGGGGGACAGCCATTTATTAGATGCTTGATGTTATATATCGCTTTTTTTATTCTTGCATAAGCTGCATAGTATTGCTGGTGCCTATGTTGAATGGTATCTTAATTATTCTGAGGGATGAAACTTAAAAAAAATGCTAACGCGAGAGCATATTTAGAAAGGAATCCTCTCAGTGCATCATGGATAGAGGGAAATCCCATAAGCAGGCTGATACTTTCTGATTCATGGGGGCC